>JAQFYU010000015.1:0-48884 GCA_034694905.1 Ceratophysella granulata | reverse complement strand
CTGAAAAAACAGAAGAAAGCTAAAAATTAATTCTAAATTTGGAATTACGAATTACCAGACAACAGTGCATCATCCAACCCAGTCACTTTGAGTCACCAAACATGCATGCCTGCATAATAGCGCCAACTTAATTATAGTCTCTTGAACTGAACCAAATTCTTAACCACGTTCAAATTGGAAATCAAAAGGTTTAGTATTCAAGACGCTGAGAAGGTAATTTCAAAGTCATAAGCTTATCATCAGTTCATTGGAAATTAAAATATTTTCTTCTAGTCGACTGGAATAAATATAATCCTATTTGAGTAAGAGAAGCAGCATCCGATTTGTCTCCGTCTTCTTTCCAGTGGAAATACACCCGTTTTCTAAATAGTCATCAACAAGACTCAAAGCTCATTTCCTAATCTGGATTCTGGATGGGAATGGGGTGACTACGGAATTACTAACCTCAAAATCCCTTTCATTAGCATATGAACTGGAGCTAGAGACGATTATTCCTCAGATTCTGAGAAAAGACGTCAAATAATTAAGTAAAGTTCAACTGGGAACCATGGCCTAGCCACAAAAAAATGCTACAAACTAGAGCCGCCAAATTCATTCCTCAGCCCGAAAAGCGTGTTTTCCGCCGCCGTTGCAAGATTACAGCTAAATTTCAATAATTAATTCGAAATTGAGCCCAAGACTTTCCTAGAAAATTCGATCGTAGTGCAAAATGCAATCTTCAATGTTGAACGCCGATTGTAAAATAATTTTATCGATATTTATCAATTGAATTGATTTAAATGATGACTATAGAAAGAACAAAATTTCAAAATTTATACTAAAATACTACGACATAAATTCAATCAGCCAAAATTATCGAAACGCAGTAAATCTTGAAAAACATAAACTTAACACCATTCCGGAAATATTTGGTTCCAGAAACAAGATATTGGCAAAAAAGAAATCTGATATGTTTTATGAACATAGAGCGAGTTTACTCGAAAACTCGTTTCATAACTTGTCAAAATATGCGTTAAAAATACCAAAAATATACACCAAAATTAAAATACATCAAAATATACAAATCGATGCAGTAAAACCTTAATTAGCTTAACACACATGCAGAAACTTGCCGTATAAAATTTGCTATTGGAACCAGGACGTTGTAAATCGTTAAGACCTTCGATTAAAAAATATTCAGCTAGTCGCTGAAAAAAATTGGGCTAGAAAAGTTGCCTGGTGGAGTGGACTAGTGACCGGTGTAGTCACAACAAAGCTGTGTTTATATCGTAAAATTAGGCAGTACGGCTATAACTAGGGCGTCTATCACTTCAGCGGCAATTGCTTTGCGACCAATACAGTCGCTTGGCAAATGGCAGTTAAGAAGTTCTTCAACTGGAAACAAACCTTACATTGTGGACAGAAGAGATAAAAAATATGGAAAAAGTACATTACCCCAACCGAATCCTAAATTTCAACTACTACGGAACGAATATAGAAGGGATGAGAATAGGAAAAAGTAAATAATATCTCCATATTTGCGTAATGCAAAATTCGGAATTTTTCCCAAAAAAAAGCGATATTCGAATTGGAACTCGGGACAAGCTGAAGGATTCGTCATGCCTCTTCCTTTCATCTCATCCGGAGGACAAAAGGACTGCCTGACATTATTTATTGCCAGACACGCCAATTACTGACAAGGTACTACAATTGTCTTCCCGAGTCCCGGGCCCATGCCGTTCCCTCGGTCCCACAACATAATGAGATGTAGAAAGGAGCCTGTCCGCACTACGCTTCACGCACGACGGGCTTCATATCATATTTTAATAAGCAGGGAGAAGCTACAGCACTTACACCATTCCAGCCAGTTCCGCTTTTTGGATGACGACTGTGTCAGTCCGGGTCTTGATGACTTATGATCCGATCTCTATGATCATCAGGGGATTCGAGGAAAAAATACAATTTTTATTGCTTCTGAAAAAAATTACTTTTTAGTCCCACAACACAACATTATGAAGCCTATGTTGCCGCACATACGTTATTCAAGTGTGAATACATTCATAATTTGTAATTATCACATATGTTCAAATGTGGCATGTTGAATTACAAATTGCAAATCAAAATCTTGCAACAGCTAATCACAGTTCGAAACCAGTATGCATCGCTGCCCATTATAACCGGGATATTAAAAAACGCGATTTTAAATAACCGCGATATTAAAAATTGCGATATTAAACACCGTGATATCAATAACCGCCATATTAAAATCCGCGAAAAATATCCGCGAAATACAAACGGTTCATGCAAAACTGCGAATTATAGGCCGAGAAGCCCATCCGCCACATCAAAATCACCATAGCAAAACCGCGAAACAAATTTCGGAACTTAAAATCCGTTGATGCAAATTAAAAACCGCGAAATACATCCGCGACATAAAAACCGTTCTTGATAAACTGTGAATTATAGGCCGAGAAACCCAATCACCACATGAAAACTGTTTATGCAAAACCGGGAAATAAATTCAAGACATAAAAACCGTTAAGTAATGTAAAGCCATAAATTAAAAACCGCGACACATCTCCAAACCTCGAAACATTAAAAACCGCGAAATTAAACTTTAATTCGCGGTTTGCTTGACGTAGTTTTTAATTCCCGGTATTTAAACTCGTAGTCTTTAATTTCGCGGTTATTACGTTGAACACTTTTTCTTGTATTTATGAATTCGTGGTGTTAGACTGTTAATTGACCTGACACTTGGGCTACAGGAAAATTGTGCGTAAATATACATGCAGACTTCTATAAACAAATCTATTGAGGTTGGGACATCGATAATCCTGAATCCTGAGACCTTTTACGGATTTGCTGAAATTCACGAGTTCAAAGTTCAAATAAGCCCATTGCAAATTGCAATATCACATTTCGATTTCGTTAAGTTTGAGTTGCACTATGGCTGCCTAATTTAATTTCTGCAATTCAACTTGATTAGGTATGTTCTTAAAATGAAAGTGTTATCAAATAATGCCTTATCGAATGCTCACGAAACTCGTCAGGATGAAAATTTTAATTTAATATTTGGAATGAGGGAGTTCTTATTTTTTTTCATCCTTGATTTTAGTAATTGATCCTGACATACGAGTATACTGAACAGCATTTAACTGGCTACGATATGCGATAGCACTTTATTTTTTTGGGGGTTGAATTAGCTGGAACAGAGATGATCAGATCACAGAAGATGCTGGACGTGTGTGTTGTGTATATGTATATTCGGAGTGCTGAAGGGTATGTGGACAATTTTTGATGTGCCTCACCCTCTCCTATGATTTTCAGTATTATGGAAATGAGGAACCGGAAGGCTTTCCTTGTGCTACATTAATGTGTCTTGTTCCAATACAGATTACTTGGATGGAACGAACGGACGAGGAGAAAAAAACGGTCGTACTTTATCCAAATCCAAGTTTAGGGAAAAGGGATTGAATGGGAAAATGTGTCTCGTCTGTGTCTGTGTACCCTTTATTATTGGAAAAAACGACCAAAAATTCTTCACTCCGCTCCTGCCTGATTTAGCCAACTAGTGGATTTCTTTTGTAAGAAAACACTCCGTTCACTGAAGGAAATTCAGGACTTGGAATACAAAATACAATGACTAGGGCTAGGGCTTTGACGACGCTTTGAATAAAACGAGCTAACCCTACGATCGTTTAACGAGTTGAAGTTGAAAATTTACTGAATTTAATCCATTCTCTACTCACAAGTTTACTGCTTGAGTTGGCAAGGAGCAAGGTTAGACTTTGAGCCTAAATCATTGGGTTGAATTGAAATTCTGTATGTTGAATCTGTATGACCAAGATGGCTATGATTTATTCTCAGCGCAAAAAGTAACTAAGTTGAACGCAGAATAACTGATTTCAAAGACACATGCCAGAATTGCCTACAGTATACTAATTGCGTTTTAGGTTGCAATTTTTTAGGCATGATCAAGGTGCAAAAGCTAAGCTAAGCTAACTAAATCAAGCCTAAATTCATCCCAAAAATAAAAGTGTCCCGGGAGCGTTGCCTTATCATTTTGTGGTGAAAGTAGGCTATCTATCTGTCAACCAATTTTTTGCGATGAAAAGCGTATATATTTGCGGTAAGATTAATATGCCTATAACCATAGCCTATACACACCCATATTATGAGGAGTAGAAAGATTTCAGTTACCCGCTCACCTTCTTTTAACATCAAAATTTAATTATAAAAATGTTGATGACTTAATTACAAAAAATGACCATGCGCGCACGCGCTTAAATTCTCATGAATATTTAAATTAAAAAATAAAACAAAGGTTACGAAATGGACGTTCCACGGAATCTCAGCAGAGTTCGTTCAAACGAAATTCAAAATAGCCCGGTTAACAGAATTTGCCGCAAGTTTCAATTTAGGGTGTTTTTAACTCCAAGAAATTAGGCGTGGTTCTGAATTTAGTGAAACTGATAAACGAGATTTAACGAGTATTTTTGAACATGACAAGCAAAAAAATTAAATTAAAAAATTAAAGAATTAAAAAATTATTCGTTTCGATTAATCGAATTATTTGACATAGGAATTCATTGTTATTTGAATTAAGCTTGAAGTTTAAACTTTAAACACTCCAAAAACGGATTTTCCGCTCAACTTGCTTCAAAATTATGATACTTAAAAAATGTTCAATCACTGAACCCAGAACCTTGATCAAGTCAAAGGGACTCTTCTGGATTCATGTCCCAGTAATACATTATTATTCGTCAAGCTTTTCACTGAACCTCTTTTGTGGCTACAGGCAGAACCATTCTTCAAAAAAAATATCAAACCTACAAATCTCATAAAAAAAGGAAAAGGTCATTATTCTTAGTATTACGGGAGTACCCGCATTACATACGCCACTTCCCCAGATTCTCTGACTGCGTCTGTTCCTAAATATAGGAGCAGGGATGAGATGTGGGTGAAGCTTCCTTTTTTGGAGTCCTCAACTTCTTTTCATTCAGAAGGAGCCCTGGAGAGTTTGTGGCTCTTGTTTGACCGCCTACACGCGTCTAAAAAAAGAAAACGCACTTACGCCGCCACCCTTCTACTTTCTAAGGACTCCGGATCAGGATCATGATAGGCAAGCATTATGATCTTAAGGCACGCGAGCCTATTTATAGCTCTTCTTAACCTACCCACACTTTTTTATACTGGGAAGGGGTTCCGCCTTTTCTAAAAAAAGGAAGGTCTTTCTATAAAAAAGTGACTACGAACACCGGCCGTAGAGCTGACGATAAGCTACACACGCGCTCACCTTGTTAGAGGCCTAATCCAACCGACGAACCGACACACTTAAGTACTTTCTCCTCCGACAAATCGGAACAAATTCGTCTTTTAGCTTATACGCCCACCTTGAATATGGTGAATTAAAAAATTGCATTGTTTTCAACAAAAATAGTGCCATTATTGAAATAATTATGAGAAAATCTAGTTGTCATTAGATTTTTTAAAGCAAACTCTGCATTATTCCAACGTAAACTGGTAGATAATTATGGGTTAATTCGCATAATTCTTCACAAATTCAGCACAACTAGCTAGTTTTTTGCGTGATTTTCGAAAAGTCAAACGCCAGTTCAATAATATGATAATAAAGCATTCCCGATTCCCGAATCTAACCTACTTAATGGTATGTTTTTTAGCTTAAACACCATGGATCAAGTCTACCAAAAATGCTTTTTAAAAAATCACAAAAGAGGCTAAAGTGAAACTAGAACTTTCCTAAATCTATGCTTGAAATTTGAATCTTGGTACAAATGGCAAAATGCTATTGCAAACTATTCGGTAATTATTCTAAATTCTCCTACTTCCTTGTAAATTCAACCTAATTTAACCTAACCAGTTAATTAGCTTCTTTTCAAAAAGTCAGGTCAATATCACTACAATTCAGCGTATCTGAACCTAACCCAACTTTGCGAAATGTTTATAGATATTTAATTCATTGGCTTTTAAAGAGAACTTGATTTTGCGAATTCCAATGCGAAGTCAAATTCGACTTCCACTGAAATCCGCGTGTAAAATGGTTGACACCCCATAAAAAATGTTGCCAATATTTTTGCCAATAGAAAAGGATTGAATTTTGAACAGGTAAAATAGATCAACACAAGATTTCATGATGAATAATATTTTGAATCCATCAAACCTGTTTTTATAAAAGCTGTTTCCTACCCAAAATTTTGCAAATGCAAAACTTACACATGCAAAACCAGGTGGTACGGAAATAGCAATAAGCTGGCCCATGCACACAAAAAAACGCAAAATGCAAAGCTAGGTTTGAATATACGAGATAATAAAATGACAAAACGGTAAAATGCAATTTGAATTTTGAATAGGATTAGGTTGAAGTGGAAAATGCCTGACACACAAATACTACTTTACTTTGTATCGTCCCAAGACGAAGAAGTCTGCCGAACCCTAACCTTTCCATTTCTACGTCCCATCAATAGAATCCTGTACAAAATCAGTTTCTTAGATAATTGAGCATTCTGAAGTTCCGTATTTGCTATTTGTGTGTGGAAACCTTTACTTTTCCTTCCTCCTACGCTCTGCTCTGCAGATGATCCTGGAATTTTGAAAAGAAAATTCGGGTCCATTCACTTGTGTACAAAGGAGGAGCGGGGGAACATATTTTTAGGAAACAGTAGGAGGCCTTTTTTTAATCCTTTATTCCAATTGAATGAAAGAAGTTTTGGATGACCACATCCATCCAAAGTAATTGTACTCAGGAACTGTATCGACTCGACAAGAAATAAAAGGTTCAGGCCAACAACTCGTGGACTTTCGAGAAAAGCTTGCATTTTTGTGCAAGATAAAGCCTCATTGAGGTATCGCAAACGAAGGGTAGCAATCAGTTTGAAGGAAGGGGCAGGTGTGTTGAGTGCCTTGCTTAAACCGGACCATTCTTGTCCTTCCTTCATGTTCTTATGCAATCCTGGCGCAAGATATCTTACAAGGTACGACCTGAACTTCGGCAGCTCGAACAAAAGTTTCTAAAAATTGTACTCAAAATTCATTTTTGCAAATTGCAAATTT
Source organism: Ceratophysella granulata (assembly GCA_034694905.1). Lineage (NCBI taxonomy): Eukaryota > Metazoa > Arthropoda > Collembola > Poduromorpha > Hypogastruridae > Ceratophysella > Ceratophysella granulata. Next base: position 41,834 of record JAQFYU010000015.1, on the reverse strand, counting down.
TACTCAGTCGAAAATCCGCGTTAAATTAATCCTACTGGACCAAAAAGCAAGTCAAAGTTTCCGAAGATTCTAAAAAAAAGTTGACTCGTATTTTTAGAGAAGATATTTCAAAAATTGAAAATTCTCTCAGCATCATGAACTATGATGAATTTTGAATTAATTTTTTTTCGAGAAATTAAAAATTCTAAACTTACTGACATTGTCATCAATTCGACGAGGATGTATTATGTAAATTTTAAAACAAAGAATGAAGGAAAAGATCTGTTTTTCAATTAATAATTTTTTTTTAAAAAGCTATACTTCGCTAAACCAGATTTTATGCACCAAAACTGCATTTGACATGATAAAATTAAGGCTTAGTAAAAATTCATTCAGTGAAGTTGTAGATGCACAAATAATGTTGCAAACTATCCAATTAAAACCAAGCCGCAACTCTTTTTGAAAATTCAAAACAATATATTTCATTTCACTTAAAATCTGAAAAATGTTTTGGACAGAAAACTAGTAGAGTCGAAAAAATAACACAAAAATTGTCAAAATATAGTAAAAGTGAAAAGAATGTTTAAACATCTCCAAGTATGCACAGATTTAGAAAAAGTTGAAAGTATACATATATGTATTTTGTTTGGGAGGAAGGAAGGTGTTAATCGCTGCTGAGGCCACGAGCGGGCCCATTGCAGACATTCAAGTGCATATGTACTAAAACCTTAAAGATGCATCAAACAAATAAGTATGCATGTAAAATTTTATTATATACCTATATGAATCGCTGAGATCTTTAGTTTTGAAAAATCTACAGCGAAACCCTGAAAAAATATGGTTTTGCATCAAAGCCTTTTTCATAGCGATACGTGATTGTTGTTATTAAGTTTAATTTTTTAAATGAAACAACTTGTCGGAGAGAACAATCCCATGAGCACCTTCTGGTCTCAAATCTCAAACCCCTTATTCGGATATTACATTGAAGAAAAAAAGGTTTTTTCCGTCAAAATAAAAAGTTTCATTTTAGCCTTTTCTTTTTAGAGAAGGGGATTTTCCCCATTTTTTTCTGGATTGCATTGCACTCTTCCATCCTTCCCTCTACCTGTCAATCAACCTTCAATGAAGAGAAGCCCCGGAAAAATAAATCTGGAAGAAAAGTGAAAAACAACTCATGTGGAAAACCTTGGGCCGTGCATTATATAACTGAGTGCTACTGCCTAGTTCTAAGTTCTAACCCTCTTGGTCTTCCAGAAAAATAGAAAAATAAAACCTTTTTTTGCCCATAGAATCTCATTCCATTTTCTTTTCCTTTTCCGTCTTCTCCAAAAATACATGAATAAGCAATTTTCACATCCTTCTAAATGTTGATCTACCAAGCCCACAGGTTCTAATTTACCCAACTATAAACACGCAACAACAGGAGGGCAGGGCACGTACGTACGGGTGCACAGAAGCTTTCTAGGCTTATAGAACCTTCTTCCATGTCCCACGGCTTAAGGTATATAAAGATCCCGGATTTTGAACCTAAAAAACTTCCCAAGTCCAAGGTTATATGTAGTATGGGCTACTTAATGGTTAAACTTGGAGTCTTTAGATGCCTCAAATCTCATACATGGGCGTGTCATCAGAGGGGATTATTCCAAGAGTACAGTATATCAAAAGAACCTCAGAATAGAAAAAAAACTATAAGTCGCTTTTTTATAAAATTGGTACGTGCCGATTTGGGGAAAGCTGGATTTTTTTTTCATAAAAAAATGGAAAGACCCCTTCACATGTCAACTCAAAATCATGACTTCAAAAGTTACATGACTGCGAAACGTCACTGAACGTTAGCATGCGCCATCGGTCTTAAACGTAACAGAGTTCGATGTATTAATATGGATGAAAGCTTAGCACCTAAAATGAATGTCTTGCTGAAATTCACAAATTCTGAAATGACACCCAGAAATATTAGACTCTTCAATCTGGTTTTGAATTTTTTTTACGCCAGATGGCGTTGCATGCTCTATTTGCAACTCGAATTCAAGTTTGTGAAGCTTCTGGAGCCAAAAAAACCCATTTTTGAAGAAACTGTTCCAAAAATTCAATCGTGAACGACGGTTAACCAGACGAATTTGAATATATGCAAATCAAATATACTCCAGATTCATGTAAAATGAAGTAACAGTTCAGTGAATTGATCTGATGCACGGTGGTTACCTGGATTTACCATTCGCCCCTTGTCAACGCCACGTTTGCAAGCGAAAAATGTAAAACTTGGTACTTACGATTAATTATCAAGTATTAATTAGAAATCAACATGTTTGAACTCTTTACAAATAATTTCGTGACAATAACCAATAACCACTAATTAATCACACATTTCGATGCAGTAAATTGATCTGAAAATTTCTTACCAATCGTTTTGGTGTCTCTGAGATTGAAACTGCTTTCAAGAAAAACACTTGAGTTTTAACTGAAATCCTTGGAACGAAACGAAGAGTAGCTGGAGATCAAGTGTCAAGGCCGGAGAAGAAGGAACAATGTACCCCACAAGGAAACTGATTGAAGTGAAATGAGCGTCTAAATTCTTGTGAAAAGATTTCTGCTTGGAGTTGACAGTTGAGCAGAGACCAAGACTGCATAGCTACAGATTAAGCTGTGAATAAAATTAGGATTCCCTGATAATGAAATCCTTCTGGAAAAAAGAAGGGAATGGAACCGTTTAGAATATCAAATACCCTCTAGCCTGCCTGTTTCACCAAGTCAGTACAGGAACAGGAATGAAAAGCAAAAAAAAAAAACAGAAAAAAGCCACATTCGTCATCTTGATATTCATAATTCTTAAATGGAGGACAAGGAGAAGGGCACCTGTGTTTATCATCCTTCTAAAAACCTTAACCTACAATCCCAACTTCTTCTATAAGTAACAATTTTTTGGTTCAATCTCGTTAGAAACTATAGTTCGCATTCTGCATAATATTGAACTACAAATAGGGTTTCAATGTGGTTCTGAGCTATTGAAGCTTCTTCTAGTGTTAGATCCCGTTCACAAAAATGGAGATTCTTTTTCAAATTAGAAATTGTAAATTGTCCATTGGGCCAATTACGAGACGAGTTGCAAAATCTGAACTGAATTGAAGTTGAGGATTAAATGATTGCCTTAAATGCATAACTACTACAACTTCTGTTTGGGTTCGTCTTTTAGTTTTAGTGCTTGGCATTTATGCAACCAAGTCCACATTGCCAAATCTGACATTCCCACGACCTGGCCTCAGAATATTGCTGACACAGAATTTGTAAGTCATGAGTCATGAATAGAAACATGTAAACGGATAGCACAGACAACAACAGCAGTTAGATTAGAAAAGGCTAGAAGGGTTAATGTACAGAAACTGACATGAACACCATGATGGATGCTCCGGGTACATCGTACATCTATGGCTATATGCACTGCGGATTCAAAAATTATAGTTTCATTTATTTTTATATACGAATTTTGAAAAATGATATTTACAAAGGTGTGAAACATCCATCAAAATCAAATAACTTTTGTATTGTATATAGCAATTTTCTAATCTTATAGTTGAGTAAATATGAGATACTCCCCGTACAGTAGGCAGATTCTTTGTAAATTATGAAAATTCGGGTCTAAAACTTGTGTAACCCAAATTCTAATTGTTTGTTGGCCATAAAACAGGAAAGTCGTTAGGCTTTTCTTCCATTCGTATCTTCAGTGCCTAAGCCATTTGGTATTGACTTTGTTTAAGCATCAATATACATATGATGCCCATGTCCGTGTCCTTACCCATTTCCCATATATCCAGAGATCATTACTCGTTGAGACCCTTACCTACCTCGTCCTCCGTCTAATCAGGCCAACCCAATTCCCAGTAAAGTCAATAGTCAAGTTTTGAGTAACAATAAAAATAAATGCACTTGACTGTTGTACTCGTATATAAGTGCGTCTTAAATGAATTTTTTTTAAATCGTGAAACATAGCAATTCCACGTTCGACGGACACGACCGTTTGCCACCTCAAGCACCGCTGCGTCTAGTAATCTGCAACTTTAGAGTTCTGAATTTGAGTCAGCCTTTTCGGATTCAGACTTGAAAATATTCTGTATTCGAGTAGAAAAGAAAGCCTGGTAGCTTTCCAGTTTCCCCCTTTTCCATTGTAATTTGTAATGCAACCAATCTTAGTCACTCAAGCTCAGGACTTGTCCCCTGTTGTTGAACGAGAAAGCAAAAACTTAATCTATCTTCCGTCTTCAAGCTCAGAACTGATCATGACAAATGACTTATGCTTCGTATGATCTAATCTCCAAGCGTCGTATTCCCTGACAACTCTTGCTGCCTGAACAATATTCTACAACACTATACTTCAAGTTTCATTATAACTAATCAGCTCCCTTCCGTTTACTAGGTCAACATTACTATTCATTTACAATAATCAGACGTCAACTCTAATTTTCTCAAATATTCTTCCTTAATGACTTCCTCCTTGTGACTTCTGACTGCCTACTCGGAAATTCCACTGACTCTGGCTATAAAGGGCCTTTTGTGCTGTGTTGCTTTAAGATACACGCTTTCAGCTGTTGCTGTGTATAAGGGGATTCTGAATATTTGACCCTTGCATCTTGATAAACCACTTGATTCTACAGTAGAGCAGCGCATAACACCTTAAATTGGCGATTTTCAGAACAATAGTCTCTAACGCCACTTTAGGTGAGAGTTCATTTGTGATGGTTGACTAAAACAAAACAAGTGATATCAATCCAAGCAATTGGCAGAAGTCAAGAATAAAATATGACCGAACATGGATGCTGAAAATGTTCAGCGACTATTATTTGTATTATATATGTTGAAAAATTATGCATCTTTTCTCAAAATTAACCAACGAAGGCTTCCTTTTTAAGAATTAATGGCAAAGGACAAACTGAGTTGTCAGGGGGTGAAACAAACGAACAAAGGAACCTTAAAATTGTCTGAAACATTATTCAGTACGAAAGTTATCTTAGTTTTCCTACTCAGGTCAGGTCACAGAGCTAAATTGAATTATTGAGACCAAACTTGAAAACTGGACGGAAGAAGGATGCAATTTCATAAGTCGTAACGATTAAGATTTTTGTAACTCGACCAAACGCTTAATTCAAATTTTGTCGAATATAAAATTCTCATTTTAGTGAATCAAGTCAATACGGTTTCGGTTAAGCTTTATAATAAGCTGTAGCAATTAGCATTAGCAATAGTGAAAGTCCGTGAAACCTCTGAACCACCAAACATCATCAGGAGTGAAAGTTCCATCTGACGGCAGATGAGCCCATCTCCAACTCAAAGACGACCAATTTCAACGCTCAGCCTCTTCTAGCCTCTATGTTGAAGAGCTCCGCTCATAAAGAAAGCAGAAATCTGAAATCGAAAAAGAATAGTGAAAAGTCAACAGTGAAAATTCAAGGTAAGGCTCAAGTTGAACTACAAACTAATTACAAATTAATTAGTCGTGGAGTTTAGGAAAACTAATTAGCAGCTTTGTGGTTAACCAATCGGCATAATCTAAGCTTTCAGCTCATTACAAGCAAGGTGCGTTGTAACTTGTATATTAGCATTTTGAATTATAAGTACATACAATATGTATGTATGTATAATGTATGTATGTATAATCGTATACATTTAATTTTAACGTTTAAATACCTTTACCTACATACCACTTACATATGTATATCAGAATCAACTTTTGACACTATTCATTCGTCGCTGCATCGCGTCGCAGTACAGAAACCTGTTTTGTATTGATATTGGTACCAGATACCAGACGTACAACATTAGGCAGACAAGCTTATTCCTGTTTAGCTCACCTTTTGGGTTATAAAAGGTTGAAGTTACAGGTATTTTAATATCAAATATCATAGCGTGTTGTTTTCGCGAATCACTAACATAATTTGAAATACATTTGACATTGGCCGATTATGGATTATGCAAGCAACACAAACTACAAAATCGTAATGAAGTGCAACACAGCATTCGAGGCAATGCAACATTTAAAAACAATTCTTGCGAATTAATAACAACCCTTTATTCAGGCTTCCACAAGTATTATTGAGTTTGTTTCTGTACCAGTACCAGTATCTATTATCATTAATAGAAAATATTAAATTATTGATTTTTTTTGTGTTTTTGCATACAGAAGAAAAATGGGAGTTTGATGGAGTCTGAAATGAAACGCTGAGCTCAGGGTTCGGTGTTCCTCAGCTGATCCAAGAGTATTCGAAACCAAGGCTGCAGTCACTTATTGGTGAGTAATATCAATTAGAATATTGACCAGCAGACTTGTAAATGTGGTCATCTAAATCCGTTAAGCTAATCCGTTGTTGACGTATTTATGCATTTAGTGGTCTGGAGTTGAAACGGATTTGTCTTCAATATGATGAGACTTATGCTGCATGGACGGGTGAATACCAAACCCGGATCCTTTCCTTCAGGGATAACATTAACAAATACTGGGCAAATATACTTCCAAATCAGTCGTCTACCACAAAGTCCCCGAAATTTCACATCAACATCATCTAAGGCGTTACTACAGCAGCAGCGCTTCAGATATCTGCCAACCAGTCTTCTGAGACCAGGAGTGCATTCATCCATTCTGTGTACACCCGTCAATTATGGACCGCTTGGTCTGATGGTGGTTAGAACTAAACTCGCGAGTGGGTACAACAAGTTTGGTCATCAGGATGAAGGGAAAATGCCTTCGATTACGAAAGCCTTACACCTTTTCGTCGGAATAACACTAACTTTAATTGTTTGCTTCGATTATAAACAGTAAGAAATATCTTGTGCTTTAATGTATTTATGTATTTAGATAAGGTATGACATGTTTTTGTGTTAAGTAACATGAACTGAAACCTAATCTTGTCATTTTGATCTACTTTAGAGTTAAACGTTGGTGGAGAGGTAAGAAAGTGGGTCCTCCGACCGTGGACGCAGCGTCTCCAGTTGAGGTCCAGCCTACTCAAGAAAAATCGAAACCTGTCGCCGATGAAGACGAGGAAGCTGGACAGGCTCGAAAGAAGAGTTCTAACAAAGTCGGATTCCGAGATCGCAAGGTATTATGGTAGAACAAAATTGGCATGTGTTTGTTTGAAGTCATCCATAGCATAGAAACTCAAAAATAATACCCTCAATTATCTTACGTGTATTGTGAAATGTCTCATCTTCGAAATTGTTGTGTTCAGATTATTGAATATGAGAATCGTATTCGCCAGTACTCGACCCCTGACAAGACGTTCCGTTATTTTGCTACCCTTCAAGTTGTGAACCCGTCAGGTGATACAGAAATATACATGACGCCGGATGACTTTTTAAGATCAATTACACCTGGAATCAAGCAACCAGAGGGTATGACGTAAAATAGGAAACAATAATGTGATTCATGCTCTCTTGGTTTCGCCATATGCATGTTGTTGTACATTGCATAATGTTATTTGTTCACAGGTATTGGCTTAGACCAGTTCAAACGATTCGATCCTAAAGTAAGTGATAAATAGATCAACAAATTTCTATTACATTGTGTTCTATAAATGTTTGGAGTTTTACGACCGACTCTCACTGTTGTCAAAACGTGTAAAAACCTATGATTTCTCTTCGTTGAATAATGGTTGAATTAAAAGTGTTCCAACCTTTCTTTATTGTACATTCGAAATGACAACATGTACAGTATACAAATTCCTTCCTTTCGATCTTTCATTCCGTTTTTTCACCCAAAGAACCACTATTTTGTGTAGAAGGAACTCCTCATGTCTTTACTGTATATTGCTACTCAATGCCACTGACTTTTCTTATTCGAATCTTGTGATTTTGTCCACACTCTAACCTACTTCTACTTCAACATTCTTGGTCAAACTCTTGCCTAACAGACAAATGGAGAGGTAATCTCTCTCTCTCTGAGTTTTCTCTATCTCTCTGCACTTCTCACACCCTGACCTGACCTCTGACCTTAGAAAACACACCCGTCAAAACTCTCCAGAAACACTATTTGTGTCCACTAGAACTACACACTCTTTCTCTTCCCGGAAACTGCACGCTTTTGCTCACTTTTCCTATTGTTTCTGCGTTGGGAAGTAGTTTATAGAAACTATCCAGGACCAAGGACTTTAGTAGATTTACCCGCTCGTTTCTCATACAAGCTGTCAACACACGTACACGGCGATATAATTTATCTGAACCCCTCAGTAGTTGGCTGACTGTTACCAATTAATTGTACTCTGTAATCGCACCGTGACCGTGTCTTTGTGTTTGTTTAAAGAATAGGCTCAACCTCATGACCAAATCTTGGTTTGATTAACTTCTGGCTAATTCTGGCGGTCACACTTAATTAAAGTTGAAGCTAGCAACGTTTCCTGTAAAGTACTGAGGCTCAAGATAAAACGAAGCGTCCCGTTGAAATTATATTTAAATTATATACTTACGAATTCCATAGCATTTAGCATTGAATTTATTAATAAGTACTTGTAATTAAGTGCGAGCTGCAAATGACACATTCTGGTTTGGTTTCTAGTGCATGTGTGCGTGATCTACATCATTGCAAATGCAAACCCTGTAGCCAGTTATGCGTTTAGACATGTGTGATATGGACGTGTAGCCGTTCATCGTAATACGCGTGAATCTTTCGTAAAGTGCCTCAAGTAATTTTATTTTACTCGAGCGGTAACTAAGATTGAACGTGCCTCTACCGATATAGCTCTCTTATTGCTTGTCTTCAAAATTCTTCTTATGAAGTTTAATGTTAACATGAGAATTAAATCTGTATTTTTATTCAACAGTTGGCAGGACGTTTGGACCTTGAGCTTGACTCCGATAGTATATTTTATAAATTGGGAAGTGCGGGTCTCATCTCTTTTTCGGATTATATATTTCTACTAACTGTATTATCGAGTAAGTCTCCACAAAAATTAAGCTGGAAGTGTGAAGTTACTCTAAGACTGACAATTCTTTCTTCAGCTTCCAGACGCCATTTCGAAATTGCATTTCGCATGTTTGATCTGAACGGAGATGGTGATGTGGACTTTGAAGAGTTTGAAAAAGTCACAGCCCTCATTCGTCAAAGAACCAGTTTTGGTGCTAGGCATCGGGATCATGCGGTGGCTGGGAATTCCCTCCGGGTGAGTACTTCTTCGGTCTAACTTTGCAAAATTATGAATCCACTAGCTTAAATATTAGTAGTATTCATGTAACAACTGAAATCTATTGTTGACAGGGCATGAACTCAGCCTTGACTTCATTCTTCTTCGGGGCATCTCGAAAGGAGAAACTGACCATTGAGAAATTCCTGGACTTCCAACAACAGTTGCAACGAGAGATTTTGAATTTGGAATTTCGTAGAAAAGAGCCCGGTGAAAATGGACAAATTCTGGAGAGTGACTTTGCGGATTTGCTTCTGGCCTACGCTGGCTATCCTCCAAAGAAGAAGGCTCGAATGATGAAGCGTGTGAAAAAGAAGTGAGTAATTAATAACAAATAAAATAGTATTTTTGAGTAAATATTGAATCGCCGCTGATTCTTGTTCACGCTCACTATCACAGGTGCAAAGATCCAGCTTACGCCGTTGGTGTTTCCTTGGAAGATTATCTTCAATTCTTTCATTTATTGAGCAATATTACGGACGTGGATACGGCTCTCACGTTTTATCACATTGCGGGTGCTGCAATTGACCAACGTAAGCTGTTCCACTCTGGGTTTACATCGGGACTATTTCCAACAAAATTGCTAATTTAATACTCTGCTACTTGAACAGGAACTTTGAAGCATGTAGCAAAGACGGTGGCTCATGTGGATTTATCGGATCATATTATTGACGTTGTTTTCACGCTATTCGATGAGAACCGTGAGTTTAAGTACACCATTTCCTGACACATACATTAAAGGATTGAAAGCTGATTGTGTGTCTATTCTTTGCAGAGGATGGGCAACTGAGTAACCGTGAGTTCGTTGCTGTTATGAAGAATCGTCTGATGAGGGGCTTGGAGAAACCCAAGGATACTGGATTTTTTAAACTTTTGAATTCAATAGCCAGATGTGCTCGAGAGTCTTTGCCCATTTCAACCAAATAAGGTGATAAATGGGATTGGTTGTTTCCAGAAAGAATCACAAATTCAAGTTGTGCTATGTCAATTCCATAACGTATTTATTAGTTAAGTTTCTAGTCTTTCGAGAAACTGAGAGCTGGTCGATAGTATACAAAGCCCAGTAAGATCACCTTTGTCACTCTTTACACTCAGTCGTCGTGTCACACACACACACTATGCCCACTAAAATTCCATGTCTGAATACTGAATACGTAAGCAGATTGGGACAGACAGGAATTTTGTTTTGAATATTCTCATAAATATATCCATTATTATTGATCACTATCGTTGCTACTCGAACACTTATGTATTGTAGGTATTCTCATGCAAATAAACGAAAACATCTCAGCAGTTGAGCCTATTCCGGAATACTTCTTTATTATCTTGTTACTGTTGTATTGTTTTAGATTATGGAACGAAATTAAAAACTTGATTGGATAATTATACCTATGAGTTACACGTTAGAGGTTACACAAGTATCTGCTATACAAATAAATAGTCAAATAAGCTTTGATACACTCACACAATAATTTGGTTGAATATGAGTGAAGGCTGATGCTTACACCCAATGTTATACGACTATGAAGAGTACTAGTATGTTGAAAATATTGATTCTAAAATGATGAATTTGTGAATATTTTTCCGGATATACAATGTCTGTGGTCTTACAAATGCCGAATATGCCGGCTTCCATCAATTGAGGTATGCTTATGTCCTTTTGAGACGCAGCTCAACATAATATGAAATATGAGCGATTGCATACAGATTCTAACAATTGGATAAACAGAGTCATCAATCTTGAAAATCGATCGCTGGTGAAAATTATTTTGGTTCCGGGAAGAAGTTAGTAACGATCTACTAGTTCTGGTGCCCCTCCAGGAGCTGCTCCAGCAGCTCCAGCCCCATCCTGCGGTCGAATACTATCAAGTTTATTTCGTTCAGCCTTAACTGTATAAATAAAGTAGGTGACCACTTCTTTCTCAACGATGGGAATTTGTTTGAAGTGCTTCATCAACGTCTGTGGAAAACATACAAATAATTAGTATTAATATATATACGAAGAATACCAAATAAAAAATACCGTAACGAAATATGTTTTCTATCAAATATCAAATACTGAGCACAACTAACGTCAGCAAGCTGAGCTTTATTTAGCCCGGGTCGACTGGAGATCTTGTAGTGCTTCTTGTAGCGCCTTAGTGTGTTCACTTGTAATTGATACAGATCCACTTCGGCGACATCATCCCCTTCATTAGCATTGTCATCATCCGAATCCTTCTTCTGCCGCTGTCTCGCACTCTGAATCACCATTTTGTGGTAGTCACAAATGTATGTGTGTGGCGACTGGAATATTTAGAGAAAGATACAAAACTTTAATGTCGTGAATTATCAGTTTTCATTAGTCATTCAATTGATACACATTCTTTTACGGTACTGTCTTCCTAATAAAATTCAAACAAAAAGCAGAACTGTAGCTCTAACCACTAAATCCCCCGGGGAGATTGGCCAATTTTTTAGGCTTCAAGAATCAAAACTCCTGAAATGTTAAGGCTCTTACCGTAGTATCAGTTTCTAATCGGAGCCTCTTGTAATAGACAGTTTTCTGAACACGTTTACTATAACTAGCGTTCCCAGCTAAACGATGACACCTTCGGCCATCATCAAGTAAACAACAGGTCACTCTTTGATTCCCTCCTGCTGCAGCTTGTTGACTGGTACTTCCAAAAGTGGAATTAGCTTGAACACTTCCCGATGAACTGGTTCCAGGTGGGTTACTAGAAAGTTGCCCACTGCTGCTGGATAGTCCAGCACTACCGAACCCTGAAACGTAGTGGCTACTAGAACTTCCTTTAGGTCCTCCAAAATCCTCAAAGTCGTCTTCACTGGGACATGTAAGAGACGATGCCACACCCCCAACTCCGTTCATAACTCACTATCTGTAATTAAACAATTTGATAGAATCTAGAATTAATCTGGCGAACCTCGTTGACAAGCAGCATGTGATTCATAAATTACAGCTACAGCATAGCAAATAGCATATGTCGAGGTGATTGTGACTTGTGACTGGTGACACAGTTAAAGCAAAATAATGGATACCTAGCGTAAGGGTATAAGGTATGAAAGTTTTTACGTTAACCGGTACCAAATTAACTAACGGACTAACGACTACCCGGTGAACTCGGAACTCAATTAGTGTAACAAACATGTAACATAAAGTTAAATGTATGGGTGGATTGTAGCAAAAGGGTGCGCACGGAAATTTTTTATGTACGTCCATAGTTCACCGATTCCGTACCAAAGAAACCCCATTAGCCATAAATGAAAGCCACACATTCACACATCTGACATCACACACATTGACATGGATAACTCTACGCAACTATTGTAAAGGAAAAGCTGATTAAAGAACTTGTAATTGTAAACCGGTGATGTGAACAACTTACCACTTACACTGCTGTTTTGAAGCCAAAAGCTGTTACCAGATCCTTTTACTCCAAATTGTTAAAGTTACCCGAAACGGGTAATTTCCAAGGCCTTGTTCGAAGTGCTGCTGAAGAAAAGTTGATGTAGTCAAAGGTCACAGAACAGAAAAAGGACAATCCACAATTTCTTGGACCTCAACTATGGAGAACCAAGTGGAAGTGAAAGCTGAGCAGGAGGGGCAGCAGGCAGACAGACCTGAGAAAATTGACAACCAGAAGGGGATTTGTATTTGTAGGTTGTTGTAAGTTTAAAACTCCTTTTCAAAACAAGCAGAAATACCGCGCTGCTAAAATGCTACGCTAAGCTAAGCTAATAACCCTTCTCTTCTTCCTTCCCTTCCATAACCACACTTGTGACGTTGCCAGCTGTATTTGAGGTGGTTTTATGACATCAGGTAAAGGTAGAGTGAGTGGCAATAACGACACAGACGAGAGATCAACCTAAGCTTCGCTTAGCGAAGCTTAGGTTGATCTCTCGTCTGTGCAATAACGATAACGATTCAACGGGTTGTGATTGTGAATTGTGAATTTGTGAACGATGAAAAATGTGAAAGGCTGTGAGGGTTGAGGCTGAGGTCGCGAATTTAAAAAATACAAATACTTATTGAAAACTTCTAAAGGAGTGAATGCTGTTGGGTTTAGAAAATGAAAAAGATTAGAGATTATTATGTCAAGATTCCGAAGAACATAAAAAATGCAACCTGTATTATATATTTGGTCATTAATTAAATGTAACATGTAACTTGTACTGATCTTGTAAATGCCTAGTTATCGTACAAATACAAATACTATCTGTGAGGCGATGGAGTATGATAGTCCTACTCGTATAAATTATAATGACAAACCTAACCCACGATTAGTATTATATTATTACTCTGTATTAGTCTGCCATAATTTGTTTATTATCCTGTGCTAATGAAATTAACTGAGCAATAAAAATAAAATAGAACAGTTACTTGCTATTATTCCGGCTTGGGCTTACTAGCATAAAAGATTCAGCAGGTATTTAAGTATTTATATACCTACATATTATTCGGTAGTTTACCAAATTAATTCCAAGGTAAATAATTATGAGGTATATTTCAAGACCTTTACGCTTTGTTATTGGACAGAAGCTTAAACATTTGCATATTATGCAGAAGTTATTAAAACTCGAAATTATCCTTCCATATTTCTGTCTTGTTCATTGTGATTTGATGACATTTGTAAACGTGACATAATGTAATTCAAATTCTGTTGAGAATTGAGTGGAACAGCATTGGCTTTTGGTTTACGTTTCAAATTCAACGAATTGAGTGGAACGGTAGTGGATTTTTTGGCACATGTTATTATGTATCCCATTTTTAATGCTAGATTGCCAGGTTGGCAAGTAATATGGCGTTGTGAATTGTAGTGTAGTGCATTATATTACGTGCAATTCAATGCTATACATATTGTACTATGTTTCAAAGCTTGCAAAATGCTGCTTAATCTTTGCCAAATTAAATTCATCCTGTTCCACTCCACAGTTCCACGTTCCACACTACGTACTTGTGCAAAAACCTGTCAAAATTCACCATTGCCATCTATTGACCAATCCATCTTGAACGAGCATGGTACACAGATCAGAATTACATACGCTGCAACACATGTGTAGCCTTACAGCACACTATGGGTTTATCCGGCCTCACATATACCGTGGGAATTAACTTGTAATTCTGCAACTTTTGGGTGTAAAAAATTCGGTAAGTGTTACCTGTTCACGAGTCCATGCAATTCCACATTCCAAGCAAACAAGCTGAGTACGTTTTAAAATTTGGAAATCACAGAAACCCGCAATGCACGGCATAGTCACCGTAGAACCACGTCTCATTAGTAACGGTGACGTGAAGGCGAGGAGTGGAAAGTGTGGTTTCGGAACCGGCCTACCCGACTGCAGCTCTACTTAGTCTAAACCGGCCATTGCACGAATTGACTCGTAGCACGCTCGTCTTCCTCCTGGCCTGGACTGGCAGTTCAGATCGATCACAACAGTTTTTCTAGAAAAACTCCGGTTTCAATCAAGGTAAGTCCTAATTAAACTAATTGTTTAGTGCGCACAGCCCAGTTAATCTATAGAGCATAAGTTCCACCATCATGGCATACCGATTTTTTGAAGTCTAATGATTTGAAAGTTGACGTTTGACAATAATGTATATTTCATATTTGTATTTTGCAATCTGCCTGCTTTAAAGTAAGAATTGACGTAAAAATACGTTCTACTACATCTACATCTAATTGAGGTTGTTTCACTGAGTTAGGTCTCATATTTTCACGCTTGACACTTGACGTTGCCAGCTAGCTTGAGTCAAGCTGCTTGACGGTAAAAGCCAGCCAGCCAGCAGCAAGGTTCCTTACCAAACTACCGGAAAAAGACTTAGAAATTTTTCGTACGGGCCCTTCTTCGGTCCAATCCACCCGCCAGCAGCGGCTTTTGGTTCGCTCCACTGATGATAAAGAGATGTTGGACACTGTGTAAAGTAGAAAAAAGAAAATCCGCTGTGAGCGGATTTTTCTCTGGAGGTCGTAATTTTTAATTAATTGAGATAATTCTTTTTGAACAGTAAATGGGATTTTTTTTCTGATTTATGTAGGTGTTTGGTTTTTCAAAATTCTTATATTTAAGCACCACTTAGGAAATTCTGTTTTTAAGTTGTGACGTCATTAGGGCGTATGTAGTGCATGGTCTGTGTTGAGTACATGCTGCAGGGCAAGGGAACGAGGGAACAGCAGCAGCGGTATGCATAATAGGCAGCAGGGGTAGCCCTTTGCCTTGGATGTTTTGAGGCCGACCCTTTCTCTGTTCTCTGGCTCGAGTTTGCCCAAGCCTGAACTTTTCTCGCAGAAATCCTAACACACAGTGTCCAACAACTTTGGTCGAACACAACCTTTGAATTGAACTTTACTATGTTATTTGTAATAAATACAGCTCTACTTGACTTGGATTTGACAAAAGACAATAGAATTGACGACTTTGACTTTGTGGTATTTAATTTGATGACGAATGAAAATGAATGAAAAAAACAATTGTCATGTGTCATTTGTCTTTTGTAGATGGCTAAACCCAAGGGAGAGAAAAAGAAGTCCGCGATGAACGAAGTGCTGAGCCGAGTGTATACCATCAATCTACACAAGCGGCTCCATGGGATCCGATTCAAGCGACGGGCTCCACGTGCTGTCAGAGAAATTAGAAAATTCGCTGAGCAACAAATGGGGACCCAAGACGTCCGGGTTGACGAGAATGTCAACAAGCAAGTGTGGTCACGCGGAGTGAGGTTAGAATTCTATGATTAAACTAGAGCTTTGTGCTACTAGTTCCTTAATCTTAATCATTAGTACGGTTTGGATTTTATATACAATAGACCATAGTCGTAAGTCGTATGCTCATCTTGAGCTAGTGCGTCTTGTCTTTCCTACATTTACGTTCATTGTGAATGATTTTTGATGTTCATTTACATTTATTTGATTGCTTTTTTGATGAGATTGCAGAAAGTATACTCCTAATCATGGTGTTAATGGCAGAACGTGGAACTGTTGAAATATCATTCCATTGTCTTGAAATTACACCTAAAGTAAAGTGACTTTCGAACCCTGCGAGTACATAGTTCATATTCTACTCGCTTCTGAAATTCAAACAGTTCAGAATAATGTAATACGATCATTTTGTAGAGATCAGGCTGCAGTCAGTAGTTTCGCTTTGCTTAGTACATATGCTAAACCTATTTCATTTTCTATTCGTAGGAACGTTCCCTTCCGTCTTCGAATCAAATTGGAGCGACGCCGCAACGACGATGAAGACTCAGTCCACAAACTATACACTATCGTAACACATGTTCCAGTAGCAAGTTACAAAGGATTGCAGACACTGAATGCTGAATCCAAGTAATTTTGAAATGGTGTTTACTTTGTCTTTTAACATTCGTTTAAGATCAATAAACGATTTTCACGTTTACTCGGGAGTTTCTCCTAATCGTGTTTAATTTTTAATGCAAAATCCAACCTACTGCAGTGAATTATTCCCTGCTAAAATTATATACGCGGTAACTAGTTATTTGTTAGGTATCATCGGTTGGAGCTTGGAGGGAGCGTAGTACATATAATAATCATGCAGGTTTAATTTCTATAACATTTAATTCTCGCACTACTTCCGAATTTTATTTGTGACTTGTGACTATAAGATGTAGGAAGGAGGATTGACGATTTTATGTAAAATACAAGAGAAGCATCTCATTCGCGTGCACACAAGCCCAAATACGTGGCTGACCAGTGCCAAAGAAATATACAATTGAAACGGTAGCAATTTCATCAAAATGTGACAATAGATCATAGAACATGAAGTGAAGATGTATTAAAGTAAGTATTTAGGGTGATCTCCTATACACTTTTACATAGTAACTCGTTTTGGAAAACACATTCTCCAGCAATCCAGGTGGATTTGACCTCGAGGTCATCAGGAGTTAGGAAGACTAGGTCTGCATCCGTTCCATACTCTAGTGTGCCTTTCGACTTCTCAATTTTCATCAGCTTGGCAGGATGGAGCGTTGCTGCTTCGAGTGCTTCAACAATTGAACATCCTAGGTATAGAATTAAATGAAGAATTTGAAGTATTTCATATACATGGAGATTATAATAAATGAAAGCCAAGGTGACCCAACATTATTATTGGTGACTCACCCGTTGTTTTCCAGAAGTAGTGAACACAGGAAATCATAGTAGCCACACTTCCACAGAGAGTGTTCGTCCCTTGTACTACAGCCTTGGTCTCATGTACCTCGATGGCCTGTTGCCCAATATGATGAACTCCATCACGCAGTCCCATTGCAGAGCACGCATCAGTGACAAGAACAATTCCTGTCACACATTTATAAAAGCTAAAACGGTGATATTGTATTGTATACTGCAAAAGATTGGTTCATAACATAAATCAGACAGTACCTTCTTTATGTGCCCTATATGCAATTCTTGTTGTTGATGGATGTGTGTGATTTCCGTCTGCAATAATTCCGTAGTAAATCGTTGTTTCCTTTGGGATTTGGTCGGAAGCCAGGAGACCGACTAAACCTGGATCCCTATGATGGAACTACAAGGAATATAGCATGTGAAACAAATTAATTTCGAATCACAGAATAATAATTTAATAAATGATTTAATAATTTAAAATAATAGTTCTTACAGGCAACATGGCATTGAACAAGTGTGTAATAAATGAAGCTCCGTTCTTGACCGCCTCTTCCCCTTCTCCGATTCCAGCCATGGAATGGCCTAAATAATAAATTGCAATTAACTAAGCTGCGTACGACACAGTGGAAATCTGTACGGTGGATTAAATTAATTAATTACCAACTGAAACAACAATGCCCGAATTGGATAAGTCCTTGATCACACTCAATGCATTTTCCAATTCAGGAGCAATAGTGATAACAGCAACGGAGTTCATGTACTTGTACATTTTCTTGACTACCTCGACACCCTGTGTGGGAATTATTGAAAACAAAATTGCATTTTAGATCTGGAACCTCGACCCTTGACCATTTACTAAGTGTGAAGGTTATGCATATAATATAATGCGATTAGTTTATCGAAATAGAATCGGATCGACTGTTAAATTATGTCAACAAGGATGATAGGCGTGACCTACTTCTTTCAGGGACTTGAGAACTTCACGGTCATGAGCTCCCTTTTTCTCTGGATTGATAAACGGTCCTTCAACATGAGCACCCAAAACTTCAGCTCCATTTCTTCCTCCAGCTCGTCTTCCTAAATGCGGCAGAACCTGATCAAAACATTCAATACTTTAAAATACAGTTTCGTAATGATTAAATTAAATACAAACTAAAAGTTCACTGACGTTAAACGAAACTTCACTAACCTTGTGGTACACATCTGATCTTGAAGAAACGAGTGTTGGACAGAAGGATGTAACGCCATGGGCCAGGATTCCTTTGGCTACTCTATTCAGCCCATTCTCCACTTGATCAATGTCATACGAGAAGTCTATTCCAAAGCCCCCTATGACATCATTTAAATCACGGATATCAGATTAAAGAACCGTTCATTTGATACTAAGAAGTGCATCTGCATGATCCGATATTCAAACAATTACGAGAATTACCAAACGTACGTCCTCGCATGCACAGGAGTACGTCCTGTTATTGTAATAAAAATTGCAATATTCATCATCCATGTTCCATGTATTGGATTACATGTATGCGGTGGAGACTATTCAAGCTGTGTTCCTGGAAACCACGCTACTACAATGATAAGATTAAAAGTCGGTTCTTCTGAGTGAGCAGGATAAGAGGCGTCTGCTTGGTGATTAAAATAGAAAGTAGAAACAATACGCGTTGCACAAAAGGAAATTCTGCTTTCACCAAGTGCTTTTACCCACGAACGTGTACGGTTAAGTGGCGGACGGGCGATGCCCGACGTGACAATTGACCGTCCGCTATTAGCGCTTTTACAAGCGTAACGAATTACAAGATTTAGCTTTATCTTAAACACAATATGTTTTAGATTCACGTTCACGCTTTATACTAGATTGTTAATGATCATGGCGAGCTTCCGCCCATCCCAATTTACAAACCACACAATTAATATAAAATTTGACTGTTACTGGACACGTTGCAACGTAAGCAGCTCTTTGTTCTGTATTATGTAGTGTAATATTGAATAACTTACCGTTTATCTGAACGTCAATGAACCCCGGTGCAATAATGGCTCCCTTGCAATCAATTTCTCGATCCGGTAAAATTTTGCAATTAAAAAAATGGTTTTCTGGATTCAAGATCTTCGTTCCATGAATCCATAGATCATCCACAATCAGGCTGTGATTACGGAGAAGGCGACAGTTGAAGAATTTAATTATTGGAACCTTTGAACTGGCCACTTTGGAATCCTGCATCTTGAATAAGTGACTAGACGATGACTGAGACCAGAACTGACTTCAAAATTAATTCTTCCTTCAAGGCTGTTCAGAAGACTGCTATCCCCAACAAGTCTGCTACATAGAAGATAAGTAAACGAATGTTAACTCTTTTCAGAGAAGATGAAAATGATATGATAGGGATTTGGACGGACAGGGACAGGGACAACGCGTTGGAAAGCTGAAGGTGACGCTCGTTCATTTATCAAATTAATGTGTCATGTGTTTTTCACTTACTGGAGTCCGTGAACGACATACGACATCTAATAATGCATGTACTTCATCCAGGCCAGACCAGGACTGTATAACTCTGGTGGTGTGTTGTGATTTGTGATAATGATACGATCTAATTGTACATATACGATCCTCGTGCTACATAAACGCCTACTTAACAAGGTTTCGACCACTTGCTGTCCAGGCATGGAACATGCAGATAAGTGACACCACACTCACTCATCTCGAAACAGCGTGAAAAACACAAACGAGATAGTAGGCTCAAATAAACAAGAAACTTGGCGTGAAGCTTGTACGACTCGACGCGTTGACAAAAAAACTGGTGACAATAGTGCAATTTGCATTACTTGCGCTCATTGGATCATTTATTGATTCAGCTGGGTTTACGATCTACCTTCGTAAAACCGCAAGTTACCAAAAGTATTCCTGTACCGATATTTGAATGCGAATAAACTTTGACAAACACTGCCTTATTAAACCAACCATATTCTAATAAACGCGACAGCATTTATGCCCCCTTCCACTAGCTGAGCCCGCTATCATGTGATCCACTTCTGAAATGCGTACTTAGCATTTCTGAGGCAGCACTACCAGTTTCAATCAAATCAGATTGAATACGTAGAATTGGAATAATCAGTCAGGAGTATAATCAAGTGACCCAAACTTAAACATCAAATCGTATCTTTACTGCAGAAGTCTGTTCTGTCTGTATACAAAACTTAGTAACCAAGCATCACCAAACTTAACATAACAATAGATCAAGGCAGAACAAAAGTAGAAGCAGACCATCATCTCAGTGAAACACTCACTGAAAGGTCTGAATTATAAAAGTATTGCTTGAGAAATTGAATTCGCCATGCGTACATTATCTATTAATATAATTTAGCTAAATGTACAATTTCAGCGTACCTTCCCAGGAATGTCGTGAAGAGCTATTTTACAGTACACATTAGAACAGTCGCTTTGCACCACAAGGCGCTCGAATAGACAATCTCTTCAACATTCGGGATTCACTGTGGGTGACAATTTATATACAATCTGTCACATCATAATTATAATACTTTGAAACCGATCCTCTGTATTTGTGTCCTCGAGAGAGGACGACTATGAAAATCTCAAACTATCAGAAAGAACACGGAAGAAGTGATCTTAAACCGCATTCTCCTGAAATAGCTCTGTATTAAAATGTTAGCTCTTTTAGTGCGGGAACTGGTTACTCTGAATCTGATGACTCATCAATGATAATATGAGGAATTTCTTCCTCTTCTTCCTCAATCTCCTCTTCATGGTTCTCCTCTTCATGGTTCAGTTCTTGTTCTTCGTCTTCCTGGCTTTCTTGGTCCTCCTGCTCCTGCTCGTAATCCTGACCATCTCCATCCTCAACTTCTTGTTGTTGTTCTTCTTCATGCTCCTCTTGCAGTTCCTCTTGTTGCTCATGCTCTTGCCCATCGTCATTTTCCAGTTCCTGTGAATCTTCACCTTCATGGACCTGGATCACTTCTATGAGCTGCGCACCCTCAATTTCAAGTTCCTCTCCGTCTTCGCCCACTTCAAGTATATCACCAGGTTCAAGCTGGATAACTTCAACTTCATGTTCCATCATCTCTTCATCTTGCTCTTGACTATGATCATATTCATCTTCTCCTTCAACTTGTTCTTGTTCTTGTTCCTGCTCCTGCTGAGGTGCATTTGCTTCCTTGTAGACTGCCATATCCTGAAATCAGAGAACAAAGGGTATATTACATAATCAAACACTTCATTTCATTTGTCATTCATTCCCGTTTCAATTTGGACTTAGGTCTTTTATTGTTGAGGTGCTGAAACTTCGCTTAATTTTGATTTCGCAGTTTGAATTTAGATGTAGTAGCTTCCTTTGGAACATTGAACGGACTCCAGGTTAACAAGACTACGAGAAACTCCTTGCGTTATTTAATAACCTTTCTATGTAAATTCTGTATAGAAATATTTAGTTCAAAGGTGTTGTAAATTATGCATTCAACGCTAGTGTTTAACTGCTGACAGTAGCTCATGACGTTTATTACCATTCTGTTATTTAGGTTGAGGTTGTCACCCCAAAGACCGGAGTATTTTAGCTTACCCGGAAGTAACGCTCTTTGTCTTGTTCAGCCATATCCTCGAATCGAGACTTTTCCTCGGGAGTCACTTCAGACCACATTCTGCCAAGTTCTTTGGCGACGTCCCCAACTCCGAAGTGAGGATTTTGTTCCTTAATTTTTCCCCGCTCTTCACTGCAGAACCAGAAGAATGCGGATAGAGATCGCTTCGGAGCCTTGGGATCTTTGGCAGCTCGGACTCGACGACGACCCCGACTTCTATTTGGCATGTATTTCCTCATCTCAGCCTCATAACGTTTCCTATCTTTTTCCGCCATATCATGGAACCGTTTCTTTTCCTTGTCTGTCAATGTCTGTTCAAAACATTTCTTCATACAGTTTCTGACTTTCAATGTTGTAAAAGAAATGATACATGATACACGTACAGTGTACATTACAATATATAGCTTAATATAGCTCATACCTTCCAACGTTCAGCACATTTTCGTGAGAACTCAGCAGGGATCACAGTTTCCCCAGGAAAGTTATCTTTATGCTCTTCCCGAGAAATGTTAACAAAAAAGGCATAGGGCGTCATGCGTGCCTTAGGCTTCGTATCCATGTACATCTTCGGCATTCTGAATCTGATCTGAATATATCAGCTGCTTGTGAACTTTTGCAAACTGAGGTATCTCTGTAAAACAAAAATAGTGGTAAAATCTACTACATTTAGGAGTATAAATGTGGTTATCACATGTTACTTAGCTTGGCAATTTAGGGCAATCAAATTAGTATATCAGGAAAAAATCAGTAAAAATAAGGCTCTACAATTGTAGAAAGTAGTACATAAGCTCAGAAGAAGTAAGTAGCATATGTTCAAAAGGAATATTCCCGTGAGTTATGTTAATCCTTGATCAATTTCATGTTTTACCTAAATCATATGATATTCGTATGTTCCAAAAGGTCAAAGGAGTTGGAGTTCCATATTCCATTGAAGGAAATATGGATTGTATTCTTGACAGCTCACGCAAGGTTAATTTAAGGATTTCCGACCGAACCAGGACCGAAGCATACAATGCAGTTTGTCTTGCAATACAATAATTACTATGTATATATTATTGTTCCTGGTATTAGAACATCAGAATGACGACGATGCCTCTTCTTATTTCTTAGCCTTCATTTTTATTTTTCACATCACTTGGAATTGGAAGATACCATCACCATAACGCTAAAGCTATAACATAACCCACAATGGAATTGCAAGGACGTCGAAAGTAGACGGGCTGCTTAGTAACTTACTAGCTTATGCGGACAAAGTGAATATTCGTTTAAGGTGGTATTACTGTATCGAAGCTTTCTCTTTCATTGGAATGTACTTATATTGAATTCAATGACAGAATGAGCCTTTGTTCCTGTAGGAGACACTCTAATTATGACTCATTTGGTTTATAGAGAATTGCATTGTGAGAAAGTGGCTTAACTTCGAACTAGTAGCCTTTACATGAGTCTTGTTTAAATTCTCAACAATGAACGAGCAGTGGATATCGGTTATGAATGTGTTCACCGGGTAAACTTCACCATTCGTCATAATAGTAGTGAATGACCTTAACTTCAAAGTAAGCACTGTTAATGCTTAGATTCTCCATATCTCGAGCTTCCGATTTCCGTTGACAATCTTAATTTTGCCCAATGGCGGAACGGATGTGTGTCCTTCCTGTCTTGCCCCACGGGGGTAGACAACCTCATGTCAAGAAAATATTGGTCGTATTCGTCATACGAATTCGTAGTAATTCAAAGAATTTCGTTTTTCGTGGGTTGAGAAGTATTCCATGCGCAATTTAGGTTGGACATGGATTGAATACGGCCCACGGTTCATCTCAGTTAGTTTGTAGCTTCTCCGACAACAGGCAATACAGAAGCCCAATTTTACTATTATTATACCGTCCCCGTAATTTGTGCAAACCCCTTACTACTGACAACTGAGTGTCTAATATAAAAAGACAAAGCATGAACGGAGGATGGACTAACACTTGAGCTCACTAAATATCAGCTTTACATCCTGTGCTTGTGTATTTTTGGTTAGGAGAATACCGAAATGGCCAATCAAAAAGATTTTTACAAAATCATAGAAATAGAGAGTGAGTAGAGTTATGTAGAATATTTAAAACAAATGGGTTTGATCGAAACTCAAAATCAGAAGTGCACTAAATTCCGCGAAGGTGTAATTTGTGATGGTGAATTAAAAGAATCAAATCGCAAAAACAGAAAAGGAATTCCATTAACATACGTCTCATGATTAACAATAGGCAAAAAGTAGAAGATAAGAATGTAGTTTAATATGCTATCCGGCCGGGTCTCATACTGAATCAAAGATTTTTTTGATTTAGTATGCGATCCACCCGGATCGCAGTGGATCGCATACTAAATCGGTACAGTTCAGTATTGTAATTGTACCTTCACTATTGTCGTACTGATTCCTGCGCTAAAGTTAAATAGAGGTTCCGAAATTGACAAAGCTCATACTTGTTCGATACACAAGCAATTTCAAGCTGCCGGGTGGTGGAGTGGGTGGTGACAGGAGGCGAGGTTTAAGTGAAGCCGATGCAGGACGTCAAGCATCAGAATAGGATATACAATTTACTCGATAAATTGTAAATACCACTGTCAGTGTCAGTCAAATACCAAATAGGATAATGATAACAGATTCCAGATTATGGCCTACCGACAACTGATGATGATGATGACTGACAGACACAGACAATCGAAGATGACGCATAAAAATCTCCTACATACAACATATCTACATATGTATTGCATTACGTTGTACGTATTACACATTACAGCTTTACTTCATAATATGCTTTCAATTTCTTACGGATCTTTCTCGTCGTCGACGTTGACTTTTCTCAGTACTGGGCACCGATGCTGCAGTCGAAGTGAATCTTAGGTTCTGACCTCTGACCTGAGCAAGTGAAGTACCTTCCGGAACTGAAGTGTCTGAGAACTAACGCTTTTGGTAATTTTGCTTGTGCAGAATTCAATCCGTGATCGGCGTGTACGTGTGTGTGTGCCCGACCAAAGAAGACGGCGTTTTCTTCCCTTTTCCCCCCGTTGTTATTGCATGCAAATGCAAAGTGAGTCCAGATTCCAGAGATCCCCGTTCAAGCCTGGCTTCTCAGATTCTTCGAGCAATGATATAATGCTATATCGGGCGTTGAAATTGCGTCCAGATGAAAAGGATATAGACTCGAGGTGGAAGTATCCTCGACCAATGAACGGGATGGATGGGCGGTCGAAAGAGATCGACTCATATCGAACAAGGAGGTGGTGCTCACTGGTTCTTTTATGTAAGCACAAATACGGTATGTTGGGTGCGTTGTCGTGCAACTCAAACAAAAGTGCGCCAACATGGTTTTTACACTTTTTTGGGCGGCTAAATTTCTTCGTTTTTATCAGGGGTTTTTATTCATGCCAGTCAGTCAGTCACCAGCAGAACAGAAAGAAATTCCATGCACTGCACTTCGTGTCACTGTATTCATTTTTGACAGTCAACAGCAGACAGTAATTGACAAGTGACAACAACAATAACAATACGACGACGGCACGTGATACAGAAATACAAGGCTGCTATCGCCTTCCGATTCACCGACGTTGACCAGGCGAGCAACTACTACACTAAACAAAGGTCAATGTTTGATTACTTTTCTTTATGATATGATATAAGTCAGATCTTGTCTCAAGTCTCAATTTGAGTATCTGCTTATTACTTATAATTAATATTATATGTAATACCCATTTGTGTTTTGGGTACTATAAAATATAAACTCGCACACGGACATGGCCTTGCGTATGACCTTTGACCTAAAGAGAACACAACAGGAGGAGTGTCGTGGACTTGAAATCATCTGTCATGTCACATCCCATCCATCCCATTTATATGGGTAGTCACTGTTTATGCTGTTTGAATAGTATTTGAGATGATTCATGGATAAATATATAAATAGGGTACTAATATAGGAATACATATATCAGATATCAGAGTTTTTATTTGGGCATTGGGCATAGTATGCTATCCACTGGATCGCAGTGGATCGCATACTAAGTATATTGTTTTTTACTGTTGCATTTTAAGTTAGATTTGGTTTATAGGTTAAATCCCTGTAATTTATGTATTTAATTTATATCTACAATTTATGAAAGAATTTCTAGAAAGGTAAAAACGGAAACAGAAATCCTTGTACGCAAATTCCAAAAAAAAACACATGCAAAATCCAAAATGAGACATAAGCACAAGCAGTTGATAGTGGAATCTATCTAAGCAGAATTAGGAACGGAATACAGACTTTCAGATACAGGGCTGAATTTCCTTTGAATAAACACGCTCTTGAAACCTCTGGTGAATTAAAAATTGGCGAAAAGTAGAAGACGAAAAGGTATGATAGTATGCGATCCAGGGTGGATATACTACATATAAATAGCCTGCTTCTATTACATTTTGTTCTGCTTCTTTCCCCTTACAGGTTTCCGTAACAAATCTGTTTACCAAGCAGGAAGCCGTGATCCGAAGACAAATTCAATAAGCATCATGCCGACCTTTACTGTAGAAGAGTTGGACATCCACTTTCCATTTGAGCCCTATGAAGTTCAGAAGGACTTAATGAGAAAGGTTGTGGATTGCGTTACGAACGTAAGTACCTACTACTTATAGTTATTGTAATCTGAAATCTGCAAACTGCATAGTTTACGAGTTACAAGAAATAATGAGAAAATACTCATTGCCTTTTCTTCACACTATAGCAAATAGTCCTAGCCACTTGGCTTCGACGATGTAAAATCGTAGACTATTGCTTCACAGTGTGACAATGACAATCCTCATTTCTCAGCGTCAGGCCGATCATATTTTCCATATATTTTCAGCGGGAAAACGGCCTTCTAGAGTCTCCCACTGGAACTGGAAAGACACTGTCGCTATTGTGTGCCTCATTGGCTTGGCAGCGGCGGGAGAAGGCGCTCTTCCGCCAGTCCGTGATTGAAGCGGCATCTAAGGATATGAATGCTATGAAAGCAACGTTTGGTGAGCCAAAGCCCAAGTTAAACTATAGGCAACGCTTTGATATTCTATTTACCTATCTAAAACCTGCCTTCGTATTTCATCTATGTATGTGACCAAACAATATATTTTCAGATCCACCTAAGGTTATATATGCATCGCGGACACATTCCCAACTTTCTCAAGCTATGCAGGAACTGAAGAGATCATTTTACAAGACGTCCAAAGCTGTTGTCCTGGGTTCTAGAGATCTAATGTGTATTCATGAAGAAGTGTCAAGACTTGAAAACTCTTCCGCCAAAATACTCGCTTGTCACGTGAAAATACACGCT
The DNA here is from genome assembly GCA_034694905.1 of Ceratophysella granulata. NCBI lineage: Eukaryota > Metazoa > Arthropoda > Collembola > Poduromorpha > Hypogastruridae > Ceratophysella > Ceratophysella granulata. The sequence goes on along the minus strand of JAQFYU010000015.1, from coordinate 14,659 downwards.
CATACTTGTGCCTACTACAATAGTATTAATCAAAAGAAAGAAGATCCAGCCGTTAAAGGGTTAACTGTGGTCGACATTGAGGATTTAGTCAAGCAAGGAAGACAGGCTCGTTTTTGTCCTTTCTTCATGTCAAGGGAATTAGTCAAGGAAGCGGACATTGTATTCATGCCTTACAACTATCTGCTGGATCCGAAGCTTAGATCTTCTCATGGAATCGATCTCAAGGCATGACTTGATTACGTATTTGAATCATGGACTTAATAACACCTCTCCAGCTTTATTGCATCGTGCATGTTCTGTTAATATACTCTTCTTTTACGCTCCACAGAATTCCGTCATCATTTTAGACGAAGGACATAATATCGCAAAGATTTGCGAAGAAGCCGTTTCATTTGAAGTACGCAGTAGTCTGGTTGCTTTGTGTATTGTTGAGGTTACGCGCGTAAGTTGTACTATACATCTAAATTGCTGAATATAATGAACCTAATCTATTATTCCTTCTCTGCTCAATATATAAATCTTCACATTTCACAGGCGATGAATGAGTTCAATGAGGCCAGTCAGAATCAAGAGCCTGGATCTATGGGAAGTGGAGGACTTTCAAAGGACTTGTCGCTCTCGAGTATTATGAGACTCAAACAATCATTTTTAAAACTGGAGGAAGGATTGGATAAGGTTGAAGGGAGAAAAGAAGGATATCTTCTGCCTGGAGATGCAATCTTGAACATAATGTCATCTGCTGGATTTCCATCTCATTATAACGCTCGTTTAGCTGCGGATCTGGACAACATTTCTTCCTTCTTGACTGGGAATAGTCATGAGGCCAATGGTTGTGATAAATTCAGTTCAATTCTCCGTGTTCTGTCCTCAAGCGTGTTGACGAGAAGTCCTAGAATCTTTGCTCAATCGTACAAGGTACTTGGAAGAATTAATACCTTCGTTGTTCTTCTCCAACTAAGTTCTTATAATGTGTTAATATGCAACATCTAATCTCAGGTGTTTATTCAACTTGAGGAAAGTAAAACTAAGCGAAATGACTTTCTTGGTACCGGAAAGGATGCGGTTCCTGCAAAAGTATTTAACTTTTGGTGCTTCAATCCTGCTGTGGGGTAATTAAGTGGGGTGTTGGTGAAATTGATGTGATATGTGATGTGACTTTGTCCGTTGGAAATGAAAACAATGGGGAAGAATGATTTGTATTTCCTTAGATTGGAAACCTTGATGCTAAACGGACCGAGATGTATTATGCTGGCCAGTGGGACACTGTCTCCAATTCCTTTTTTAGTTCAAGAGCTCATGGTTCCTTTCCCGGTCCAGCTAAGCAATCCTCACATCATTGGAGACAATCAACTTTTTGCTGGTGTTTTCAAGGTTGGCCCAGGAGAAGTTCGTCTTTCGTCCAGTTTCCAAAACAGGAATGACACAAGCTACCTCAAATCACTTGGAGAGTTGATCATCAAAGTCTGCAGCGTGGTGCCGAAAGGAGTTCTCGTATTCTTTCCATCGTATTCTGTGATGGAACTGTGTAGTAAGGCCTGGCAGTCGACTAGCATTTGGGAAGGAATTTCAGCTCATAAGGTATATTGCATGATACAAAATTGACAATAAACTGTCACGCAGCGATATAAGTTTTTGCAATTAAGCATCTGTTTGATTTTACAGAAAGTATTGTTAGAACCACGCGGTAAAGATGCTTTCAAGCAAGTCATGGATGACTACTACTATACTGTTAGTTCCACCAGTGGGGCTTGCTTGATGGCTGTTTGCAGAGGAAAGGTAAATTGGTATATGTAGTATAAGAAAAGAAAGACATAATAAAATGTATTTTTCTGTATTCTTCCGACCGGGCATTAATAGTGATGAATTTGAATACATTTCATGCAGGTATCTGAAGGTTTGGACTTTACTGACGACAACGGTCGAGCTGTAATAATTACTGGAATTCCATACTCGCCAGCTCGTGACCCTCACGTTCTTGCGAAGCAGCAATATTTGGATACCAAAATCAGGGATGGAGATAAAAATGTAAGTGTTTATCTTTTCACAATTTGCATAAATGGTAATTTCAAAATTGTTGGAAGAATATGGAGTACTTCGTTTCCTAGACTATTAGTGGACGAGTTTGGTATCAATTAGAGGCAACCCGCGCTCTGAACCAAGCCATTGGAAGAATTATTCGACACGCTCAAGACTATGGTGCTATTCTTCTTTGTGATGAACGCTGTGATGCTCTTCAATTTCAACAGAACCTATCAGAATGGGTACAACGAAGAACTAAATCCTATGAAAACTTTGGAAAAGGATTTCAGGATTTGGCCAGCTTCTTTGGAACTTCCATTCAGGTACTCATCAGCTGCTTGTCAATATTCACACTGCACCTGCCTATAAACTCGGCGAGAAATATGGTATAATTTAATTGTTAAAAATTCCTTCAATTTTAGAAGGAAAGGCGAGAAGCTGCAAGAATACACCTACAAAAGATTAAGAAACCCGCAGCTTCAAATCTCTCTAAGATGAGGTCAACGGAAATTCAACACATGAGTCAATCTCTCTACGACGCAACGGCTACTGACCAGAAGAGCATGGAGGAATTATACGGAGGTGAATGTTCCATTGTGGAAGAATTTAGTAGCGGTCGAAAGGTAGAAGCTAAAATGAAGAACGAATCTCCAAAAGCCGGAACATCTTCTTCCAAGCGTTTCAAAAAGCCTCAAAGGAAAAGCCTTGGCCTCTTCACGGGTTTGGACTCAATTGCTCGGGAAAAGAAACCTGATTTTAACTTTGTAGCTCCATCAACATCTTTCTCAGCGCCGTTCAGAAAACATAGTCATCAAGGGAGTTCCTTTGAAAATAAAAGAAAGAAGATTAAAATTTCTTCCTCCAATAATGCATTCTCCAGAACGTTTTCACATTATGCTGCACGATCAAACATTATTGCTGCCGCTAATGGAACTGAAGCCACAACTACAGAAGAGACTACCGACACAGCAGCTGCTGGGTCCGGATCTGGATTCTGTTCAATTCAAGAATTTTGGCAATGGGTGAGTGACTGACGACGAGCAGATTTCGGTTTTGTCATCAAACGGTGTGCAAATGCAAGGTAATGAGTATGACAGGGAATAATAGTGATTTCGTTTCAGGTAAAACTGTCCTTGGAAACTGCCAGTTATGGAACTTTCATTCGAGGTATCAAGAGGTACAAGGCTGACAAGGATGTCGATGCTTTGGCGAATCAACTTAAAGCTTCCTTTATGAAAGAACTCCTTCCTCAGTGCATCCAGGGTGAGAACACGGTTGTGATGCAATTAATATCATATTTTTGAAGACATATACCTAATTGAATGACTTTCTAATGTGTACCAGGAATGGCGATGTTCCTTCCTAAAGAAGAACTCGTAAATCTACGACGTTCACTGGATATCTGAAGTCTGTAGGAAAGACGAATTATTAGCCTAGCTGAGCTCTATTCCTGACCTACATAAGAACATTGAATGATTCACCACTACTACACAATTACTTTAATACCCATTATGGTATTACTTTCGGTAGCTGAACTGAAACCCGTTTAACCTCAAAGGACCGCTGAGATGATATGAAACAATAAAAGTCTTACTAGATCCATGCGTATCTCGTTCACTGACAATTCTTTGTACTAACAGCTGTTTTCTATACAACAAACGTTGTCGTGTTTGTATTTGTAGGTTTACATAGTTCAGATAAGATGAGCGAGCAGAGTAGAATCGTAAGTGCTTACTTTTGTTCAATCTTCGATTGTAATAGCAAATAGCATTCACAAGTTTTATTGGAACACGTCAGTACCTTGATTTTGTTGGTAGTGTAATGGAACAATTATCCAGTGTATAATACATATTTCTGCCAAGTATAAATCTAAACATAGATCCCAACCCATAAGAGTAAGAAGAGGAGACCAAATCCCATAAAGAAGGCTCCAACGAAAGCAATAGTGAGTTCCTTGAGGAACACCCGAGTCTTCCGATTAGTTGTTACTTCATAAACAAAGAACCATGCTGTGAAGAAGATCCCGAATCCCAAAAGAATTACTGTCAGGTGAGGAAACACCCCTGGGTGAACAGGGGAGACGTAGCGCTCCATCGACTCCACTCCCACCTGCAAAAATAAGAGAAGGTCAACCATCAGCTCAGCTTGGAGTTGCTGTTCCTCATTTAATGTAATTTGCTCTGCACTGCACGGGTTGGCATAACCTTTGACCTTGAACGGAAAACTAGAAACTACCTTACCTACTAGCTGACGACTTGGTTGCGAGTTGCGAGGTCCTACATAGAATATCGATAGTGAATATCCAATATACGACTTTAGGATGTATGACGTAGCACAGCAAACAGCAAATGCCCCATTTATATGCTTGACGCTTGTAATTTAATTATCCGCATTCTACATTCTGCCGCAGACGTCAATGTCAAGTGGACTTGTGTACAATCTCCCATTGAGAGTGAAATGAGTGTGGATGTGACATGTAACATGTGACGACATATGACATTCAACCTTGTGACTGACATGATTGGACTGGAGGGCGGAGGGCCAAACCTTTGGTCCGATTGCGGTCTATCTCTTCTCTACACTACACATATCATAGATCATGCTGATCCGAAACTTTAACCTGTTTTTTGTTCTTATTCAGTGCGCAGCGTATGTGTATGGGCTACCAGCTCAGCAGATTCATGGCCCTGCGTGCTAATTATCAATACCTGTCAATTTAATTAACGGCTTGAATATCACATAGACATTATGACTGCTACATAATAAATAGTAGTAAATTACTTGCTCGTTGTCATCAGCATAGAATAGACTGAATGTTTATTAACTGTGAACCTTTAATTATTCCGCACTCACCATTCTGAATAGTTAGAAGAGGTCACCGGTTTTCCAGGTCACAGTAGAGGATCTTGCTTGACAGGTGACAGGGACAGGACCAACGAATCGGTCTCCAATGAACGGCAGCGGCAGACAACCCACCAGGCCAGGAGGAGGCAAGTAATGGTAAAAGAAACGTGTCCAATCGCCTACGTGTCAAAATGAAATTCAGACTCGATGAAGATCGCATGCCGCATTTCTAATATGGGATTTCAACTCAAACCTACTCACAAATTGTAGGTTATGTTGTTTCGCTCAAATTCAATTTTTTGACAGATGCACTACAATAGAGGGAATTATTTCCCCAGTAAGCAGCATAGCATATAAGCAGCAGCAGCAGCAAGCAGCCAGCAGCCTCCTGATATTACTTTTTCCATAAACCACCCCCTCGACAAATTTCAACACAAGATGGCAACCAATGTTAGTATATTGTGCCTTGAATTTGGATTTGTCCATAATCAAATCAATCACGTGTAGTGAAAGTTAAGCATGGAGAAAGTTTGACATTTGATCGACTCAAAGAGGTCAAGAAGAAAGTATCATACTGTATAATGGTTAGCAAACTAGTTACAATTAAACAAGCGTACTGAGCGCTTTCAGCTTTTTGTACGAATAATATTTTACCGATTAAAGGGGTCTGAGAATTCAATTGTATTTAGAAGGTCTTTTTAGATACGTGAACGTGTGTTGGGTTTGGGTAGCTACCGCTTGCTTCCCGCCGCGCCCACTATGACTATTGTTTTAAACATTTTTTGTTCTGTCCCCATTACAATTTATAATACACAGTAGAGTAAGAAGTGGTAAGCAAAGCGGACCTCCGGGCCTGGACTCCTCCAGACCTCAACTTTGGAAACCTGGTGAGTCCGACGATGCGTTACGACGCCATCTTGAAAAATCGGTGAGTTCTTCAACTTAGTTATCTCTTACTTAATCACCTTAATAATTAATAAGTCTGTGCATGTTGTGTTTCTTTGTCCGGTTTTGAACGAACCACCCACAAGGGGTGGCTTGGACCAAAGAGCCGGTTTGAAAAATTTCTAAGTCTTTTTCCGGTAAGCTGGTCGAGAACTTTGTGACATTTACGACAAAATGACCCTATCAAAAGTTGTTGTACGTACTCACCGAGATAAGCAACTTTTGTTTTAACAATTTTTCTGTAGAGCGCTTGGTTCAGGTCATAGGTCGGTTCTAAGGTGACCAACTTAAACATGACCTATGACCTGAACCAAACGTTCTACAGAAAAATTGTTCAAACAAAAGTTGCTCATTTCGATGAGTACAACTTTTGTTAAGGTCATTTTGTCGTAAAGGTCAAGGGTCTATAGGTTCTCTACCAGCCTACCGGAAAAATACTTAATTTTTCAAACCGGCCCTTTGGTCCAATCCACCCCAAAACAAGTCCTTCTCGATCTAGTCTTTAGTAATAATATTCATGAAATCCAGTTTTGTTTACTGTCTTTCGACTGACAACTGACGATAAACATGACGGATGCGACGGGCTATTATTGCCTATTGCCAACCCAACCCAACCCAGATGTACGACCTCCAGCCCATACATAATATTAACGCTATGAACATGCAAATAATATGCGTAAATTTCACTTATGCAGAAGTGAATCATCGGTGCTTGGCACTGATGAATGCCTTTCTAGTGAATATTATGTGTATGTGGAGTGGTAGATGGAAGGCCTCCATGTTGGGCCACCCTGGACAACGTGTCAAACGATTGAAACGTTACGCTAACGTAGACGACTATGAAGTTGACACGGCTAAGGTTCCATCATTTTGACGACCACACACCCACTATGCTACATTCTAGCATTGGCTAAGCCCGTGTCCATGGCGTCAAACCTTTTTTTTTTTGGTTCTCTTTGTGTGGTGGCAACGTCTTGCACAAGCCTGCATTCACCAATGTGTCCCATGTGCCCATAGTGTCGATCAGTCGGGGACTGACAAGGCTCTGTTAATAGTGTTCGTATGTCTGTTAATGTGTAACGTCTAACGTATATATGATAACGTGTTCATAACGTTTGATTGTATGTGATAAAGTGGATCGGAATAGGCTCGATCCTGAACTTCGCCCCTCTGCGATGTTGGCGACGCCGTTTTAGATCTCATTCTACGCAATGAGGTCGCACCGGAACTAACTTCCGCCGGGGTCTACGGACCAAGAAAGGAACAGGGGCATGGCCAAACTTTTCTCAGGTTCTAAAATGGAGGTAGAATCTGGGACGGCGGCGAAGGTCCGCTGGCTCTCAACCCTAGTATCATGGTCAGAATTTGTTCATTTGAGAATGAGACCAGAACACACCTCCAATCATTAGCACAGGATTCACAGTACAGCCCGTCATGTGTTGATACCAAGATGTGACTTGACGGTTGACCATTGTGTGGAAAAGCTGACATTGATCTTCTAAATATGAGAAGGTAAAAAGGGAAAGTTGGGGAACGATACGAAAGAGAGCTGGAAAGAAATCGAAGGAGAATCATTGTTGGACTTCACTCATATCATAAACGGGATTGTTGTGACGAGTTAACTGGTGATGTAATTAAGTATGGAACTGACAATTATTGGAATTGTGATTTTCAGATGTTCTCGTTTGCAAATCGTTCTCGGAGGAAATGTGTTTTCATCGTTGAACGTCATTTAAAATTGAAGACAGGCATTGACAAGTGTCCGTTCTATGCTAATTGCGAGTTTGGGGTCAAACGAGGGCCAAGATAAGGAAAAGTTCAATGCCGTCCTGGAATACTTCATCTAAGTTGGTATCGCGTCAGATGGATCGGTCTCAGCAGATTCGAATCAGTTGCTGGTATGAAAATTATTTATTTGGCAAATCTGTGGTTGATGTGTTGTGCTACATAAAATGACTGACGCTGTTTTTGTTCGAATCGTTTATTTAGCTAATCTTGTTGGCCCTTCGGATTCGGTGAAGCTTTAATGTATGAAGGCTATGTGTGCAAATACGATCTACCAGTTCCCTTGTCAGTATTCAATGAGCATAGTACAGTCATAAGGTATGTCTAATATTCCAAATAATCCAAGTATATTCGTTGCACTAAATAACTGCTAAGCTTAGGTCTTGGCTTGGCCTGACTAATTGACAAAATATGCGATTTGTGCTATGTACACATGTACGATATATCAAACTACCTACATTATGTGTAATGGTGGGATAATATTCTTTTCATTCCCTGCACACAAAGGTCAGGGTCAAAGTGCAGCATCTTGTATTTGTACATATATTTTCCATGCATGTGCAGGACTAGAATTAAATTTATTTACTGCGCCTACGTGCCGCACTGGGACATCCTCATTTCCACCAGGATTCTATATCATCTTCACCATACACCATCCTAAGTCACGCAAAATCATCTCATTATCTATTATCAAATTGTGAAATATTTTAGGACATCGATTCAACTCACACTCAGCGTTCAATGATGCTGACCTTTTAGGTATATAAATGGTAAATTAATGTTAAAATTTGAGTTCTCAATAACGAGCCTAAACTTTAGGCACATTTCTTTAGTTTTCTCTTCTCCTTCTCCATGCAAATTATGCAAACAAACAGAGATATTGTGACTTTACATTTACAGAGCTTCGGCTAAATCAAATAAATTGAATCCATTCATAATTGAAAAACCAGATTACTGAACAATGAAGCTATGTGTATGTTGGTCACATCATTCAGTACCAAAAATTACGCAATAATTTTTTCGGCGTGCCAAGCAACACAAAAAAAAACATTCAGGACAAGATAAACACTGCATCAGCTTACTTATTGATGAGAATATTTACGTGACAACTGCGTTCTAATGCTTTTAGTGCAGTATTTGTTGGACCATAAGTTGGACGAATAAACTGTTTATCTGGTTAGAAGCTTTTAGGGTGAAAATTGAGGGGTCACGGACCACGGACTGTAAAAAAAATGCCTGTTCTACACACGAGTATGTCAAACTTCCACGCTCCAATCAGAGCTCGCTGTTCTGGAAGGCTCGACTATGACTCGTTAGAAACATTATTTGGTATAAGTTGAGTCAAACTAATTTTATCAGAGCTAAACCACGCCATAAATGTGTCGTCTTTAGCTTGTCACGCTTAATAGTCTTGTAAACTATGTCCTTGTGACCTTTTTATCCTCTAGATTAGAATCAGAAGTAAATGAAGCGTCTTGACATTACATTCTAATTTGACTTTGACGCAATTCCAGAGGCAGATTACTGGACCTCAATTTGAGTACTTACATATGGAATGGAAATTAGGAGCAGAGTTACCCAACTTAAACTAGCCCAAGCCCAAGATAATCCTTACAATACAAGTAGAAGCTTCATTGGCAGAAAAGACTTCAGTTCATCTTTTGCTTTTCTCTGGACAACAAGTCCTTCTTCGTGGAATCCGGATATAAGAAGAATTCACGCATTATGTCAGCCGGGGTTGCTACTGCTAAGACGCCGTCTCAGGCTGAAACCATGCCTCCAGATCAGGTATGGTTCAGCTAATTGTTTTATTCAATCTATAATAACTTCATCTCTAACGTATTGTTTTAATCTAATCTGGTATTTCCCAGCCAATCTTGATGCAAGGCGGTAACTACATCCGTGAAGGAAAGGACTCTCATAAGAGTACATGCATCATTTTCTCCATGAAAGAAGAGGTTGGAGCTTTGGCCAAGGCGTTGACTATTTTTGAGGTAATTAATGCTGATTAACTTCCGATTTTTCTAGTAAAAATCTCGACGTATTTTTCATATTTTGCATTTATTCATTTTTTTTTACAGAAAAACAAGGTGAATCTTTTGCATATTGAATCCAGATCGTCCAAACGAAGCGATCATGATTATGAGTTCATTGTTGAGTGCGAGACGGATCATGGGAATGTGAACGGGGCGATGGATGCGCTGCGAGATGCTTCGGCCTATATGAAGATTATCTCCAGAAATTATCGAGACAATAAAGGTCAGCCTTTGGTTCATTTCTTCAGTTTTTCCCCTTATTTGTTTAAACATGCTCTCATGTTAACTTAAGAAAGGAGGTCAAGAATTAAAGATTATCAATTATCAGCAACTTTTCTCTTGACTCTATTTGTTGTTTGACTAGGCCTCAGCAAATGAGGTTGATTCTCTATGTTGATTTATTAAGCTAATTATCTTGTTTACATAGATGTGACTCCTTGGTTCCCACGTAAGATCCGTGACCTGGACAAATTTGCTGATCAAATTCTGTCGTACGGCTCTGAGCTTGACTCGGATCATCCTGGATTCACAGATCCTATCTACAGAGCTCGTCGCAAGCAATTGGCTGATGTGGCGTTCAACTACAAACAGTACGTCGTAATTCTCTCAATTGACACGACCACTTGGCTTAATTCTATTCAAACCCTACATCAATTAAGAGAAATTGTTCTTGATTGGTGAATGGCCGTTCTATTAATGCTGAACATTTGAATTTATGTGACTCCGTCGTTTCTTAGGCTCAATTAAAGTTAGCATTGCGTTCTTATTTCATTGCAGTGGCGAGTCGATTCCTGAAGTGGCTTATACTCAGGAAGAAGTTGACACTTGGGGCAAAGTGTTCCGTCAGCTTACGGAACTTTATCCCACTCATGCTTGTCGGGAACATAATCACATCTTCCCACTTTTGATTGAGAATTGTGGGTATCGGCCTGACAATATTCCACAGCTTCAGGATATCTCAGACTTTCTCAAAGGTAACGAAGGAACAAATTCGACTGGATATCTTGAAATTTTTTGATTATCTTAATTAATGAAATGAGAGCTTTAGATTCTAACATGTATGACGTGTTGCACAAGTCTTAGGATCGCTTTTGACCTAAAAACGACTTACGACGACGTTTTTAGGTCAAAAATGGTCCATAAGGCTCTAGAAGCTAGGATTATGATTAAGGTTTTAAATCTCGTAAAAAAAGCTACGCTTGGAGAATGTTTGACCTCGTACTGCGGATATATGTAAATACATTCAATGTACTTACTTAATCAGCCTTAATTTATGCATTCGTAGATTGCACTGGATTTACACTGCGCCCTGTAGCTGGTCTCTTATCTTCTCGAGACTTTCTGGCTGGCTTGGCATTCCGAGTTTTCCATTCCACGCAGTACATCCGTCATTCGAGCACGCCCTACTATACTCCAGAACCGTAAGTTTGATTATTGTTTAAATTCCTCCGACAATTTTCTCATATCAACAACACTCGTGTTATAACTATGAATTTGATATTCCAGCGATGTTTGCCACGAGCTCTTGGGACATGTACCACTCTTCGCTGATCCTGATTTTGCACAATTTTCTCAGGAAATTGGGTTGGCTTCTCTGGGAGCTCCAGATGATGATATCAAGAAATTGGCTACGGTAAGCATCTGCAAATGACTACTATGCTAGAAAATATTAGAAGTTTCAACTTTTGCTTATAGTATTTTTTTTGTTTTCTCAGTGTTATTGGTTCACCGTGGAGTTTGGGCTCTGTCGCCAGGATGGGAATGTCAAAGCGTTTGGAGCTGGACTTCTGAGCTCATACGGTGAATTGGAATACTGTTTAAGTGACAAGCCTGAGCTCAGACCTTTTGACCCACCCAAGACTGGAGTTCAGGATTACCCAATCACAGAGTATCAGCCCGTCTACTTCGTTGCCGAGAGCTTCGTGGATGCTAAGGAGAAGCTAATGTAAGCTTCGTTATTATCCATAAGTACGCTTAATTTCATCAAGTTATTGTTGTTTTTTTAATCCAACGTCACGTTCAACAGGAAATATGCGGAGACCATCCCACGGCCATTTGGCGTCCGTTACAATCCTTACACTTCCAGCGTTGAAATTCTGGATTCCAAGAAGCAGCTCGAGAACATTCTCTTGGACGTGCGACATGACATCAACCTTCTTCAATCCTCAATGACAACCATTACCTTCAGCGAATAATTTCAGTTTGACTGAACTCAGGAGATCCAGGAACAACAGAAAATATTTAAATGTATGATAGTCTTCGTGGGACGCTTCATGTTATTGCTACAATTTTAGATCCATTCATTTTTTATATTTTAATTTAACTATAACCGCAATTTGCAACAAATATGGAATTCAAATCGATTTACTCTTCCAGAATTGATATTAACTTGCGCTTTGCGACTTCACGTTGTCTATACAGAAATCAAATCCTTTAATTTTTCAGTTTAAATATTTTATGATTTTGAATAAGTCTTGATGTTGATGTTGATTACTTTGGGTAACCGAATTTATCAATGACTTTACCAGTACCAACCAAATACTCAATTTACTTCAGGTAATACATCAAATGTTAGTGGAGATTCGACATACGTTTCTTGTGCGTTTGAAAAGTTCTCAGCTCTGATGTTGCCGGTTGCCGCTTCACTCTAAGCTAATTATTGTTTATGTGCTTCTAAAGTTAAGTTTTACCTATTTAAATAGGCATACATTCTACATTCCCTGACATCAAGTTAGAGTGAATAATTTAGTATGAGGAGTGCTTCCTGTGTACAGCTTGCTTATAATAATAAGGGACAATTGGATTCTGTCATCAACTTTGGTATTCACGTTTATTGAGTGATTTATTGAAATAAATTTATCTGTGGGTGTGTTACTACAAATTGTGCATTTCATTACTGCTGCTCAAGTTCAAGTACATTGATGCTCAAGAATAATTGAGTTGATAAAATTTTAGTTTTTAACACTTCATCACCATATCAAGTCTTGAGGCCGGTTCCGTTACAATAACAAATTTGAATAGCCCATTTAGTGACGTTGCTATGAAAGTGGAGTGGGGTCACAATAAACTTTTTGCAGCGGAGGCCATCGTATTGTATTGACAAAAGTTGTGTGACAGAACCACAGAACACAGAATTAGATAGAATAGTAGAATATAGAATACACACAGCTTCTCGAAAATATAGTATAGGATAGAATACATACAAATCCATTCAGTTTAGAAGAACCGTTGAAGTGTTTGTTGGACATCAAAATCTCTAAATAAAAAATGTGTATTACTTACATATCCATTTCCCTTTATTTTCATGCTAAAGATGACCAGAGAAGAGAATGCAGAATTAAAAATGTATACTAGGACAGTGGACAGTACATAGCTTACGTTCATTCGATGTCCTCGATGAAGGCTTTCCAGAACACATACAACATGCATTTGGTTAGCAGCGGGATTACATACCGATGACCAATAAACAGCGCAAAGAGGAACGTGGGAACGACCATACACAGTGCTATCAAGTTCATTCGGTTCACTTCAGTATTTGGAAACTCAATGGCAGTAAGAAACGCCGTTAGAAGAATTCCAAATCCCAGAACCAAGATGGTGCCATACGGAACTTCACTGGGAGAAATTGGAGAATGGTAGGGCACCAACATCCATTGAACAGCCACCTAAAAAATTGAAAGAAGGTCAACTATCAGCTCAATTAGAATTTGGCATTCACGATTCTAATTTTGCTCGGCACACGGCTTAGAGCCAGATGAGTTAAATAACATCGCTTAAAAGCAAACTGTATGAATCTAAAAATACAGCAGTTTGAATGAGTTCAGCGGCCAGGAATATAATTTTTGCTTTCAATATTTCGTAATACACATGATACACGCAGCTCATTTGTTTGGTCCTCCCTAGGTTCTAGGTCGATTGACGACAATTTACCGACGATCCAATTAATCCAAGTTCATCATTCACTAAAAGTTTTCACCGACTTTCTCTTCTATACTTTTATCCAATTTTACGAAATGGCTTTTGTGGTCTGATTTCGGTCAATTTGCCAACTTCGACGTTGTGCGATTGGATTACGCACACCATCAACTTCACCGACCGGCTTGAATTACAAACACAGTGCGTGAAATACATTATTTACCTGTTATCATCAACGGTGAAAAAATGTTTATCAAATGCGAATCTTTGATGGATGGATACACTCACCATTATTCTGCTGTTATTGCTCGCTTGAAGAGGTCACTGGATATCAGAGGTCCTTTCCAGGTTCTAGATTCTTTTTGCTGGGACACACCGCAGGAAGGGTGGAAGGACAAGGGCAAAAACCGTTCACAGTTTAATAATAATGTGCGGATACAGATGTTAAAAAAAGATAGCCGAGCTGAGCGGCGGCAGAACGGTGAAGGTAGTCAAATCCGCAAGCCAAGTAATGTGAACAACCATGCCCGATCATCGCCTAATAAACCTAAAAAGTTTCGAAGTTTCAATCGAAATGCAGGTCGGAGGTCCGAAGAAGAAAGCATGCCACATTCCAATTCCATTCCATGCCAATGTGAATTCAACTCAAAACTATTCACAACTAGGCGCTATGTCCGTTTCGCTCAAACACATACTCCGTAAACCACCCACCTTTTAACGCAAGATGGCAATTTATGTTCTCAGGTCGGCAACGGCAATCAACAACAATAAAATGTATCTTAAATTTTTTATAATCCTCGCCGTTGATGTTTGCGTTATGGTGTTTAAAAAAATTCACTGGGACTAGCATAGCCTGAGAGATAATAAATTCCTGAAATTCGCTTCAATAAAAAATATATTTCAACTTCCAATTATAATTCAAATCAACTGATGACAAGACGTCATTTAATTTTGAAGCCGAGTGGTATGGTGATGGAATCAAAGTTTGAGAGCGATAAGTTCTGAACAGGGACCAGGCGGACTTGACACTGTATACATACCAGGATTGGCCTATTCCGCACTTTTGGACTTTTTTCTGCGGAAAACGCAAAAACGCGGAAAACTGCGGAAAACTG
>JAQFYU010000014.1:0-50006 GCA_034694905.1 Ceratophysella granulata | reverse complement strand
AGCAAAGACGTAAAATGGTTTAGGAAAAGATTGCATGGGTTTGCCAAACATTACTTCGATGCAGTTAGTTGAAAGAAGTCACTTTGATATGGGACGACAAACGCCGATACCGATGACATAGCTATGTATAGTCGATATCGATACCGTTAAATCTCTAATCAATACAGTCAGTCCATGTTTGTCTCAGCTTCATTTCAGTGTGAAGTTCAATGAATTATAAAACCTAAACCGTTTTAGTTCAATCAGGAGATTCAATTTCATTCATCTGAAGGAAGGATGCCGAGTCAACACGACACACGACCATTATATTTAATGGGGTGATAAAATCAATCGTTTCCTGTGTTTATTCTTAGCTTACCAGTTCTTAATTGAGGATCTGTTATGCTTGTTTGTTCATTTCATGCATCATGTATTCCGATTCCCGATACCTAATATTCCTTCCAGATGAAAATATTCTTTCTGCTACCGTTGAGTGAAATGCGACTCAAATATCTGTCGAAGGAAAACCACGTATTGGTCGTCTGGTGTTTCATGTTTCATGTAATAATTCAATAAAATTTTGGCGACGGTGCACATTGTGAATTGTGACATTGTGAGTGAGAGAGTGGTGAGCATGTTGTTCGTTATGGGGTAGCTCAGCGATGTCAAAAAATCGATTACTTACTTGTAATCCAGATTACAGATTGCGATTACGATTACGTAATCTGTAACCGTAATCTGTTTGATTTTTGGCTGTAATCGGTAATCTGTAATCGATTTACAAGAATAACGCATGTAATCAATAATCCAGTAATCTAGAATTTTTTCAGATTACAAGATTACTTGATTTACTTCAAGTTCTTACACGATAAGGCTTTGAAAATGAGCTTTATATTGCCTGTTTGCGTATAAATACTTAGAAACGGCATGTACACTTGTACTCCATATATTTATATGTTATGTACGCATGTCCGGAAGCTATGTAGCAACGACCCCAACATCAGCATAGCATAAGCAGCAGCATAATGGATATTTCTGCAGGTACATTGTACCTTTACATTGTTCACAATTGTCAAATTAATATTCACAGGTCGAATCGGCATCGGCGGCAGAACCTCTATATCGTTTTTTATAGTATGTCCATAAATACCGGAATATTTGCGTGCGTTCATCGTTGATGAATTAAAAGTATATTTAATATCCTATATACTTACTGCAGGAAGGAAAGCTTTGCGCAGAACCGTGAAAGGTCGCAAAAGTACGGTATTGGTATATTATATGCATGGTATTGAATACAGGAGCAAAGTGAATAAAGTCTAATAGTTCAAGAAAAGCTTATGCGTCGTTAGTAACATTTTAAGATGAATTTTATAAAATGTGTTTCTGGGGAAAGAATTTTTTGGGAGAAAAGAAAAAAAGTAATCTAGATTACAGATTACGATTACAGATCTGTAATCGATTACACTTTCTGGTAATCGTAATCGCACTTGAAATCTAAGGAAAAGGCTGGAATCTAGTAATTTGTGATCGAATACAATTTTTGAATGAGTTTGACATCTCTGTAGCTTCACCTAGCCAGCCCAAAGTCCAACCATGGACCAGCTCCTGAACAAGCTTTCTATTCCAAATTCATTCAAATTCAAACCTTATCACCTTTCACTGTCGTACTTATACTGTACTGTAACTGTTTGAACGTATACACTATTGTCCTACAGAATGCCTCCACATGAAGCTGCTCAGAGCAAATTCTTTTGCCTTCCGCTTTGATCTGAAAGTATTGTGGCGTAAAGATATATCTAAATCATGTGATGCAGGTATAAGTTCAGGTATTCAATAATACTATTACGTCTCTTTTAACTAACCGGACAATTAGCCGACTAAGAATGCATAAGATCTTTGGGCGACGTTGATAGTGTCTGGTTACGGGTTAAATCAAACATTGCTAGGTCAGCGAACACAGGGTATTTACTGCAATGAAGGTATAACCGATATTTTTTATTGAAACAGATAGAAGACGTGAATATTTAATTTCAATTGGCCTTCTTCCTTCCCTTCCCCTTCACCTGATTCGGATTCCGTGCATCCCAGTAGTGAGTTCCGCTCGACTTGACCAAAAAGGATCGAGAGTTCACGTCGTTCATTTCAAACGGACCTGACTCTCTGGAAATCGCTTTTTTGCTTCGTCGTTCTTGAGGAATTTGTTGGTCTTCCGTGAGCAACGGATTGATTGCATGACGTCCACCCTGAGGTTTCGGAAGAGAGAATTTCTTTCCACGTCCACTCAACTGAAACTAAATAAGATATTTCGAATTGTTTTGCTTGTCGCATCTCCCGTTTTTTTAAAATTAGAGGTTTCAAGAGACGCAAATGACTCACTTTACGTGAGAAGTGGAGCTTCATCTGTCCGTCCTCGCCCACTGACACGGAAACTTTACGAAGTGTTGAGTTTCCGCATCGAGGACAGAACTTCTTCTCAAAGTTGGATGTGGTGTTGAAGCAGGCGTAACAGCGTAAGATATAAGAACGGAGAGATTGAATCCGCTGCCCAGTCCCAGACATCAAAGGTATGTTTGTGTGCAAAATAACGTTCTATACAAAATCATAAAGCTTAGAATGAGGATTTAATAGGTGGCAATATGGTATCCAATGCAATTCAATTCCCAGGTTCTAACCTGAATTGCGAAATCTGTGGACAGGACGGCGAGTGGGGAAGTAGGGATGTCTTTGGACTTAGCTTTATAGTTTGACGGCGTGATCCAACCTCCATCATCATCTGAGTCTTCCTCCGAATCTTCCTCCGAGTCCTCATCCGACTCCTCGCTTTGCTCACACCCAGAATCTTTTGCTGATTTAGAACCACCAGCATCAGATTCACCTGATAGTTTCATCACATCAAATATTATAATAGAATATGGGATATAATTGGCGAGTTTATATGTGGGCTTTCCTTCATACGTGGCGTTCCCTTCATATTTTCTTCATACAAACTTTTCGTGCTTACTCAAAGACATTGTCGCATAGGCGCACAGCAACGCACTCAACTCTTCTCTAAATGAATTGTCAGTAGCTGAGAGCCCATGTAAGGTTGCGGTTATTAGTTATTAGATATGTACATCAATGTACGAAAAACAAAACTTGCAACAATATCATTCTTGAAAAGCAGAATTTGCAGAAATGAAGTTTTATAGCAATTTACCGGAGAAGTGTGGCCAAGTGTGCTTCTAAACTCACACATTCCACATTTGGACATTAGTGTGAGATATGTGGATTCTGGCCCTTTTGTGACATTCGTGAACTAAAAAGTAACTCTCAAATGTCTGGGCTGTCCAGTACCGCCGCTAAGCTCTCTTCTACATATTATATGTAGAACAATGCGTTGTTGGATTTCTTATGTAGATCCGCAAATATAGGAAATGTAGAAATACCTTCCGATTCTTTCAATGTTTTCTGTTCCACATGAGTTTTCGATGTGCTAGGCTTACACCCTGTGGACTCTAGTGCCTTGATATGTGACATCCATCGTGCCAAATGCGGAAAATCCGAGGGGATCGAGAGACCACTCAACTTGGTCAGCAACTCCTGATCCTTCACCGAGAAGCAGTAGCCAGATACGTAGGAACGAGTCGCAAGGTGAGCTTCATAGTTACGGAGGTCTCTCAAAGGCATGTGAAAACCCATCGGGAGTGTTGGTGGAGGTCGAGGACCAGTCTCACCTGAATCAAATTACAATGAGCTTATTCCTATTACTTAGACAACTTTTACCTTCAGCACTCTTGGCCGCTCAAAACTGGACCTTTCAAGTCACAGAATTCGCAAGAAATGAAATAAGTAGACCAAACTTTGAAGAACCCTTGAGACTTGAAAGATTAACCTGGTGACTTTGAACACAGCGGACATCTAACCCATCAAACTTGAACATCTCCAGAAAACATTAAAGATGTAGAATATCGTGTATTCAAAAGTATTTTCTAGGAAGCAATTTACCAAACTTATCTGGGTTTAGCACTAAACAAGAACATTTGGAACTGAGAAATCACCTGATCCAAAGACGGTCTTAGCGGCAGCTGTTTCTTTGAATGTGACTGGCTCCAGTTCCTCTTGCAGCTGGAGAGCAAGGCCAATGAGTTTGATGTCGACCAGCGAAAGGCTCGCATAGTCACCCGTCACTTTGCTGAATTCCGTGGCTGTTTGAACAGAAATAAAATAATGTAAGGTGACAATTTAGTTAACATACAATGCTCAAGATAAACTTTCCTAGTTAGCGTAGCTGACTAACCTCTGCTCACATAATCCTGACGAGGTTCAAGGAGAATGAGTTCATAGGGAATACATTTGAGTCTTTGTCGTGTGGCCGAGTCCCGAATTTCTCTCATGACTTCCGGTACAGTGTAGACACGAAGACAAAATTCCTGCGAACATTTTATGTTTTATACTTCAGAATTAGCTGCTCGAGACGATAGTCAAAATACTCATTCCGTTGTCCGTCTGAGCCCAGTAAATACATAGATAGCCGAGTAGGAACGGAACGAGCGGATTGGGGATTCGAACATCAGATAAATTTGAGCTAAGTATATTAATTGATCAATGCCAAGATTTACAAGACACGGCACAGCGTTGCAGCATATCAAAAGTACAGAGTAGAATCAAGCCGACATCCGACGTCAAGCAAGCCGAAAGTCGAAATTCATATCCGAGGTCATGTATAGGCCGACATTCTTATCCGACGTCAAGTAAGCCGACGCTCCATCCGACGCTAGTATATTACAATTGAAGTGCCCGAGTGCTTGTATGCACGAATAACTCGTCAGTGACGAATTAAGTTCGCAATTAGCCCGTCGCTCTTGTCGGTGTCGGTACAAGCTCGATAATTGAGAAAAAGAGTAAGTAGTTCGGATTTATGAGCAAAAATGTAAGTGAATAGTTACCCCCAATTAAGTGTAGTGACTTAAATTATTATCGTACCTTTTACCTTACAAAAAATAATCACAGTTTTAAAAGAATGGGAGGGGGTCATTAATTATCATTACTATACATACTACTCATAAACCCGAACTACTGTTTTCATCAATTATCGAGCCTGTACCGACAAGAGCGACTGGTTACTTGCTGGGAACAACGTCGGACTCGGATTTGAGACTGGGCTTACATGTTACATGACGTTTGATTCGAACTTCGGCTTACTTGACGTCGACGTCGGACGCCAACGTCGGATGCCAACGTCGGCCGTAAGCTTACTTGACGCATCAGGTTTACAGTACTTTTAAAAAGCAGATCAAAAGGATCTTATCAATTAAATGTCAATGTTTCGTATTCGTATCGTGTATCATTGCACATTTAGTCTAAACTTAAAATAATAACTGTCGTATCAATTTCTTTACCTGGAGGGCATAGCCCTTTATGAAGGCGTTAGCGTCCACCACCAACTTCTGCAGCGGCATCCTGATCTGCGTTCCACCTTCCACCTGCTGTTGTCCTGTATAAATAGGGTGACTGACTTTAGTGAGGTCAAACTCAAAGTTGTCAGTCCAATTAAGAGTGACAAGACTTGATGTTTTGTACGTGATGAGTTGAGTTCTGATATTACACGTGTTGTGCATGCGGTGTGCCGTTGTGCCGATCAAACTAGAACCCACCCCGTGTGTGGACCATAGGTGTTGCCAAATCAGTACTTCGATTCGATTATCTTCGATTCTCAACATGAACGAAACTCGGTTTTATTGTAAATGCATGTGAGCCTATCGACCAGTGTATGAGCTAGTACCAATTAATATTTCTCTTTAGATGGATCACTGAGGCAGCTGTGCGATGTGCGATGATTGTTTGTGTGGCATACAAATGGATGGGTTTCAAATTTGAATTAAAGTCTTACTATGCCAAATGCGCACGCTTTTACAAGTAATTGCAGATTTTTTATTAAAAATGGATTGTAGTCTTTAACTTTGGATTTTTATACGTATTGTCATGAATTTATGATTAAATTGATGAAATAAGAGACAAAATACGCTATCAATGAGCTTCAACCATTAAGTATGGAAAAGTTGCACTTTAAAATATATCTGGTAGACATCCAAAGTTTGTACTGTAAACAAACGAAACGCTCATTAACGGCACTGCATCTTGTCGTATAAAAAATCATAATTAATCAAATGGTTAACAATATTAGATATCATTCTTATTGCACTACTTTTCGAACCAGCCGCCTCTCGCATATCGTATGCACCATTTTCATCGCATTGTATCTTTATATAAAACGTACTACTTGCATTTTTTGCTGCAAATAGTGAATTTTCGTATAATATGCTCGAATGTTCCAGGATCCACCATATCGTATTTTATACAAAACTGAAAGGCTTGCAGCCAATTTGTAGTTAATCTACCGATTTGGCAATACCATTTGTCCACTTCATGTGGTGGAAGGGATGGCTTTTAGATGCCTAGGCGGCCAAGAAAGCATGGTATGTTCGTATTTCCCGTACTATTGAGTTTAAACGGGGCATGTTGAGCGCGAAATGAGTTTGATTTTATGGACTCATTCATTTTTTACCTTTATTCTTGACTTGATCTTGAACTTGAATTGCATGCAAATTGCAAGACAGTAAATACTACACAACACAACTCAGAACTCGAACTCACAGAAGAAGCTTGAGGTCGGTTTGGAAATAACAAGACTTTGAGGTTTCACAATTATCCGTTTCTTTCCGATTTGAGTACCTAGCTTCTATGATCTAACCAACCTCCGGTTAGGTTTAACTGCAACCAACAAGTCTCGGATCCCAACCCTCCCAATCCCAACCCAAGAAGACATTTATTTTCATTAAATATACGCTTTTGGCTCGAAGGAATGAATCGAACCGAAGCAAAGCTAGCAAACAGCAACCAGCATCTCCGTAATTTTGGCATTGTATGTAGTGATAATTCGAATTTTACTTTATTTCAAATGGCGAGCAAGCTTTGATTTCAAATGAGCTGCTGAGCTTATGTTCCATAGTTTGTTTTGAACTAAAAGTGAATAAGCAGGAGCTGTGATGTCAAATATTCTTAAAATATACCTATGTAGTTCGTTTCGTATTTCGTGCAAACATCACTAAATTAGGACGGAAGGAATTCCAATGCTCATTTGATGCACCATTAGCATAATACAAGACCAACCAGTAATTAACCACTTTCACTAAAGGAACATAGCGATAGGTAGTAAAGGATTTTGCTTCGTGCATTTCTTCACCGACTAGTATTTAGTTTCTTCCTGATTCAAGAAACACTGCTAACGCTGCCTGCTTCAGAAGATTTCAGAAGATCCTTATTGGGATCGATCCACTGCCCATTCAAGTAGTCTTCCACAGTGTATTCGTCCTCAAAGTCTTTCACTGAAAGTGGTGTCTGACACATGGGACAAGTGACGTCTTTCTCAGCTGCAGTTCGAGACATGAGATCGAACATTCTATGAAAGCAATATAAAGAGTTAAAATGGATAATCAATGGATAGGCAACTCTAATAAACAAAAATACATTGTAAATTGTCAAACAATGTACCCCAGGAATTCTGACTTGATGCCAGGAAATTCACAGTGTGGACAATACGCAAAATCATCAGCAAGAAGGTGACGACCCTGAAAATAAATAGGAAAGCAGAATTAATAGAATTCTTTCAAGATTGTCTCCATAAGATGCAGAAAAACAGCAGGACAACCGAAATCGAGTACATCTTTTTCCCGAAAAGTGTCATGAGTTTTCAACTATTGAATCAGCGAAAATTTAATAACGATTCTGACAAAAAAACTGGAACCCAATCAACAATCTTAGAGATTATAAGGCGGATATGTGGATACTTCTACAGGAATGACGACCCCGATAGACTTACCGACATAATGCAGTATGGTATTTCCGTAGAACAGATTTTGCAGAAAAGATCATAGTTAGCCAACTCGGAACTACAGTTGGGACAGGCTGAGATCAAGTCATCCACATCCACCACATCCGCATTTGACTTGCCATACTTCCTCACTATGAACTCAAACTTGTCCTTGTACTCAGCAGCCAGTTCCCGCCGGTACTCTGGTCTCATAATTGCATAACAAGCCGTAATCGCTGTGTCCTTCAGCCCGCATTTATAGTTTTCAATTATCGTCGAAGTGAGGATGCCCAAAGCTTCTACGTAAAAAATATTAAGAGTCAATTTAACCCACGCAGAATCAAGTCAGTGTTATAATTTCATTAAAGTTTGAATGGTATGACGTACGATGAGGAAACTCTTCATATTGATTCAGTACTGTCTTGAAGAGTCTAGCAGCCATTTCTGAGTTACCAAAGCTCGAGTGTAACTTGGCTATTTTCAGGAAGTGAATCGCTTTGAGTCCTTGATAGAGCGCATTAGGAATAGTTCTATTCTTTCCTTCGCGCAGATTCTGCATTGTTTGGAGATAGATCCGTTGTGCGTTGTCTACATTTCCGATTCGGAGCTCATCTTTGCAGTAAATCAGACACGTTTTGGTGGCTTCAATTTGGAACTTGCCTCGGGCGTAGAATTCCAGAATATACTTCAAATCCTGATGAAGCAATTCGAGAAAATAGATTTAGTACCTAATCTTGACTTGACGAGCCTTTAATTCGATTCGGTATCAGTAAACCAGTGTACCTTTGGATATCCATCGCGTTCTCCAAGCAAATACTCAACAAGTTCCCGTCTTGCATCACTCGACTTTCTCAGTCGACAGATTTCGAGAGTTACATTTATCAAAAGCTTCATGAAGTCTTCTTCATTGGAGATCATTCCGCTCATCGTAGCTTTCATAAGAATCTTGTAAGCCTGTAGTTCAATCTTTCCTATTAATACCTAGTTTGTCAGTTGGTGCTGTGTGATCCAGGCTACTCTACCCCTATGCTTTTCAACAATACAATTAATTCTATTTTTAGTAAAGGACTTTACCTCTTCGTAAACTCAGCTCTAAAATTAAGAAACGAAAATGTCACGTAAAATAGATTTCGGTCTTAGAAAATTATACATGTAAAACACAGCCCGCATATCTTTAGCCAACCAACCAACTGTACGAAACACATTTTTCATATGTATTTTTTTAAATTTTCCAATTGAATGAGCCTCGGCTATATCAAATAAATTCGATGATGATGATGATTAATACCTAGTTTACTATTGCGGCTTAAATATCCATCATCCAACAAGTATTTTATCGAATTACCTTGTCCGGATCGCCAGCCATGAAATGATACTTCCCAGCCTTATAGTGATCTTTGAGTGACTCAAAGTAGTTCCCCGCTTGTGTTATTCCTTCAATGATTGGAATCGGCATAATTCCATTTGGAGCCTCTTCCTCGACGTACTCGTTGCTCAGGTCAGAGAAGATTTCATATTTTCCATATTTAAATGCCAATTTGACGGCATCATCGTAGCACTCTGATCGAAGCAGAAACTGAATTCCGGTCACAAGATCCTGCTTCTCATCAAAATATTCCGCAATTAGGACTGCAACTTCGGGCCGTCGTGTTGTTTTGGCAACTCTCATTGCATCCTCGATATTTCCACATTTCAAGTAGAGCCGACAAGCGCTGGTCAGATCATCCGATTCTTCATAAACCTCAGCCGCTTCGGTATAATTCCCTTCTATTTCTTTTGCCTGTAAAAAGACGTGAGTGGGAGTCAAGGTCAACTTTCGTAAATAAGGTTTTTAACGGTAGTATTTCAGGAAGCTATTCGAGATACGTGGATTTCACAAATTAGCATTTACCTTCGCATACTGTAAGTGGATTTTACTGGAATGAATTCCAGGAAGAATGGCAGCAACCCGATCCCATTGTTTGTTCCGAATATACAACGAGGCAGCTCTGTCGAACTCTCCAGCTGCTTCAAATAGTACGGCCGCATCATTGAGGAACTAAAATCAGAAAAGTACAACATGGCTAATAGAGGTGCATTTCTAATTTCCATATCAGAACGTGCGCCGCCCGCTTGGACTGATTTGGAAGCCCTAGCTTCAGCTTCAACTAATTTGAATCATAGTTGCGGAAGATATATTGAGCTATTTACGGGTATGCCAAATATCCCTGCTATTTTTTTTCAGAACACAAAGATCACAAAAGGTTAGACTTCAATTGTTCAAAGGATAAATTAAACATTAAATCAAAGGTTAGATTTCCTACTTTTGTGTTTTCCAGGATTTCCGCACACTCGAGCATGAGCGACATACTCTTTGACAAAGGCACAATTTCCATGCCCCGTTGAATATGTCCACATCTGAGTGCATTCCGAGCAATCCCATTGTCCGCTCTTTCTACATCCTTCCATTCTTCAAAACTCTGAGCATATTCTCTCGCCTGTTCGTAAAGTCGAAGTGCGTTGGGCCAGTTGAGTCTACGAAGATATACCACAAAATATAATTAGCATATAGAATTTACACCAAAAAACATTGTACATCTAAAATTATAGTATCAGAACTCACAGGTCTTCTTCACTCTCAGCATACTTGAGACAGATTCCAGCACAAAGGTAAGGAGCATGGCTGACAGCTAAGTTCAAAGCATCTTCCCATTGATGCAGATCACATCTCATGCTGAGTGCCCATTCCTTTTCACTGGATAGCAAGTAGCACTTTTCCGCCAAGTCAAAGTCACCAATATTCAGGGCAATATGACCACAAGCCAGTTTCAAGTCGTCCTCGTCTAGTACTTCAGCCAAATTGAAGGCTGTCGAGTGGTGCCCAAGCCTATTGTACGCTTTGATTGCTGAAACAAACAAAATTATACAGTGATATGTTTCAAATTGAAAAGTCAATTGCTAATTGTTCACAAACCAATTTCAAGATCCAGATTAATTGCAGCCGCCTTGCCCAACATAGTCCAAGATTCTGGGCTCAATTTATTAGATTCACAAACTTCAAACGCTTCTCTGAACTTCCGCAGCCCAATTAGCCAATTCAGCTTTGCTTCGCTTGCCTTTGGAGCACTTGCAAACTCCGGACGATCCGTGTAGATGTTCATAGTCTTCCCAAGTCGACCTGTGGACGTCTGGGAGTAGATGATTCCGTCCTGAAGTAGAACTGGGAGATGATCAACTGAAGAGAATACACGAATCGTTTCAATGTGGTGAATGCCTTGTCCTCCAATGATATCTTTCCATACGATGAAAACATCAATTTTCTGACTTCCAAGTGTGTAAGTAATGAATATCTCTTTGGAACTGTCATCTCGATCCCAAAGAACAACGTCCACTCGACTCGGAAATGACTTGATAGGAGAGATAGAATCATTTCTCTGGAATCACACAGGAAGAACTTGTCAAATTGGGAAAACTGAGAATTCATACTTATCTACAGCCTGTTCAATAAATCGGGTCCCCCCTTTGTTCATGAATTGGTACAGCAACAAGTGAAAAATTCATAGATGTTTATGTTACTTGCAGCCTATTCTTCTCCTGTCTATTACTTAATGTTGATATGCAGATCGAATGACCGTAAAAGAAAGCAGCACATTTGTAGGATAACGATATCATATGTGTGAATTTTAAATTCGACAAAACAAAAACAATAGGGTGAATTTATAGAACAGGATGTATATACACATGTATACACTTGTAAGTATGAACACACCATGTCAAACAGGAATCCAAGGCCGTCCCTGTCAAAAACCACATACTTGCAATCCGTCAAATCCGGTATAACAGCTCTCAACCTCGATTTTGCTTTAATGGTTATTTGATTGATTTCCTCCCAAGTCAAAATATGAAAAAATCTGAGTACTCCAGCCTACAATAGAATAGGTAATTCAAACGACGTTCAAACAATTAATTACAGGTTATCATGAATGACCATCAAAACTTACATCAGTTCCAAGGACCAGATACTCTTTGGTCATGCAATGACAGACAATTTTACTCGCTTGTTTCGCATTTGGTTCCTGGAACACCTTCACTTCACGATCTTCAATTTCTATATCCCCGTCAATCTGAAAAACGATTCCAGACAGATTACTTTAAATTATGCATAATTGTGATTAATTGTATTTAAATTACGAACGTTTGCCACGCGAAATACATACTTACAAAGTGCAAATAGACTTTGTCACCAGACATTGTAGCAGCATAATCGGCATTCAATGAGACAGATACAACATTAGAGTTGTATTCCTTGACAGATACAGGACGATCTACAGCAGGATCGCTTAGCAAGTCATGTGTACTATAAAACCAAACCCTGTTGTTGAGTGTGACAGCTATGTGACAGGGGCCCATGGAAATGAAGGTGGGTTCAATGTCCAGTGCGAGCACATAGCTGTTGGTTGGTTCATGTGGATGAAATAGTGTGTGAATCACGACTTCTGTCAAAGAACTCATTTGGATCACCAAGTGATCTGAGCTGGACCCGAGAAGAGGAACGGATGTGAGGAATACGTGTAAGTCCCCTGAAATTGTGACCACACCCAGGAGTTGGCCATCGTCACTAAACTGACAGGAAATAGCAGGCCTTAGTCGACCTTCGTCTTCAATATCGGCCACACAAGCAATCTGGTTCGGTTCCGTTGCACTTCGGATCTCTACTTGAGTGTCTCCATAGCAGATACATATCTATTGAAAAATACTGACTTAAGTGTTTCAAATATACATTTTCACTATTCTATATAGTTATCGTAACATATTGACGAAACCCAAATGTTGTCAGTTCCTGCTCTTACTACTAACCTGAGAAGTACGATCACACATTGTAGTCCATCTCAATGGATCCGCATCCAGTTCAATTAGCAGTAATTCTGTGCCAATCTCTCGATGATGTGTGGAAATAGTTACAATAAATCCAGAGGAAAATGATGCCAGAATATAGCCGTCTCCGTGCCAATGATGAGCAACGAGATTACCATATCGTTGCTGAAACCCTAGTTCGAGCGGAGCTGCTTGAGCTTGGTCTTCTAATCGTAGAAGGTACAAAGTTTTCTCGCCCACGATGACACTAATCTGCAGACAATAATTATAGTATCCCTCGTGCTTATTTCAACAGCTCATAGCTGTATGTATTGTAGAAACGCATAACCTAGGACCTGTTATCAGGAGAAGGAAAAAAAGCTAAGGGTAGTATGCATGCACGGAGAGAAATGAGCGGGCCCAACTGGCCAGGAAAAAAGGAGGTAACACAGGAGAGCATGGACTGAGTGCACACCCACTCGCTTTGCCTTAATTCCGGCCCTGTAACTCAAAACATAACAGGTCCCAGGTTATGCGTTTCTACAATAGGTAGTGTGTTTTACCACTTACAGTATTATCTAGTCCACCAGCATTCCCATGATCCTCCTTCAATTGCCCGAACTTCATGTCAAACGGCTTTCCACGAAGTTGAATGGTTTTAATAGCATCTCCATCAATAGTATTGACGCTCATCAAATTGTCAGCAGTTCCCAGACCAAGGCAATTGTCATTTGACCAAGAACAACAAATGATTTTCTTTGCATGTTTCCCGATTATAGGCACTTTCCTACAGAAGCAGAGAATTAATCCTAATTATTCAGTAGTATAAGTATAAGTAAAGATTAAAGATTCGAGAAGACATGAGAAAAGGCGAAGTTCAGCTTACCTCATCGTTCGGTGATTGTAGACCAATAGATTTCCTTTCGTCGTGCAATAAGCAAATATCTTTCCCGCCTTGGAC
This sequence comes from Ceratophysella granulata, assembly GCA_034694905.1. NCBI lineage: Eukaryota > Metazoa > Arthropoda > Collembola > Poduromorpha > Hypogastruridae > Ceratophysella > Ceratophysella granulata. The sequence continues at coordinate 36,384 of JAQFYU010000014.1, read as the reverse complement.
CATGCGAGACAAGTTCCTGGATCCCTGATATTTGAGTCAATTTCTGTGAGGCGTTTATTATGAGACTCCCAGAAGAGTATAACACCGCTTCCTTCTGTGACGATGGCCAGGAAATCCCCGTCTTCATCCCATGCAAGTGCAGTGCAGTTTCTTCATAATGAAATCAACAGGAACGTTCATAGCGGAGCTTAAATCCATGTACTTCAAGTTCAACATACCCTTGAATGGAAATCTGCTGTTGAATATGTCCTTGCCGATTGTGAATGAAGACAACCGGATTCCCTTCAATTGCTGAAGCCATGAGCGTACCAGAAGACTTCTGCCAAGCATACACAATGCGACCCGTTCCACGAACTCCATTCCGAAGGGAGTAGATTTTCTGCATAAAGATTTACAATCCTATTTTGTATTTAGATCTTTGTAAATGATAATTTCTTTATTCCTTGTCCTTTGGATCTCCTTCCTTTTCCCTTTCATTCCCTTGCTCTCCTTTTGGTCCTTGAGAGCTTGTATCAGATTTTCCAAGTTGCATGTATGAATTATACGCATGCAATCAATAGTGTGTGAATTTTAAAGAAATCACGTCCAACGTCGCACTAAAAGGTGAAAGAAAAGTTTGAAAGAGCACACACAAATACAGCTTGGGATGGGAGTCACGGTTGACGGAACAAGCAGGGCAACAGAACAGATAAATGACAGCATACATGGAAAATCTGCCATCGGAGAAAAATCTTCTCATAATCAAGCGCTCACCTTCTCCTTGGGCAAACTGAGAAAATTTTGTTTGGTTGTGGCTCATGCACACCTTTTCGGCCTTACGTGTATTTGCGCGAAGCGCAAGAAATTTTTGTAGTTATCGGTAGGATTTTATGATAGTTTTTAAAGTTTTATCTCGAATTTATGGTTCAAATTTCATTACAGCTTCCATTGAAGGCTGTTTAACCTCGTTCTCCTCGTTTAAACTCAGAAGTTTCCTCCTTTCTACCTTGTTTCTCCCTTTCTCTCTCCCATACTTCCCTTTTTTTCCTCTCCTTCCTTTCTTTTCTCCCTTTCCTTCTCCCTTTTTCCTTTCCTTTCCTTCTTCTGCTTCTCCTTCCTTCCTTCTCCTTCCCTTCTCCTTGGCTCCCTTTCCTTCTCGTAATCTAATTACAATATTATGTCAGATTTTCTATGCATGGATGACAGATTAACGCCGCAGAACACAGGAGGTGATGGTGATGACTGATGACGGTGGGCATTGGTGATTGGTGTCTGGCTGGGCATACAGCATACAGACAACAGATTGCAGATTGCCGATATTGGATGTACCTACTGCATAAGTGAATTATTTTGTAATTAAAGTAATACCTTGCACGATTTATTATGGCCATGACCATACACACTGTCTCTTCTGCCCCCAACCATAATTTGTAATTGCGTCGAAATATCACAGGAACGACCAACAACTAATTCACATTTGAATTTAGAACGTATTACTATGTACTAAAAACAAGATCGAAACTAGAAAATTCAATCATAAAAAATTAATCACATGCTAATTCCATGATGTAATCTGTAATCTGCACCGATGACCGATGGATCAATGATGAACGTCAATGGTCAATGACTGAAGACAAAAATGTCAAATTACCAGCAGAGCAGACGACGACAGCAGCAGAAGAAGAAAGAAAAGGTTCGGAATAATTGATTCGCGGTAATCGATATTCAAAACTCACAACAAATCGAAGAAATACTCGAGGAAATCTGAACTGAGCTTTGGAAGTACAGAGTTTGACCAAGTAACTGTTAGTGAATTATTTCATATCGACTCAACTTGACGTACTTAATCAATAAGTCGTGCATTTGGAATGTGCGTAAAAATACGAACTGTTTGAAGAAAAACTTGTATTGACCACTTCCCATATCTTCCATGACATATTTCTCACATACTGTAGGCTATGAATGAGGTAAGTCGGTTATTCAGCACCGCATGTGCATATCATTTGTAGACGCCCATGTCCATGCATGGAAGTGAATTAACACAAAATTATGAACAAATCTGTAAACTATGTTACAAATTTAAAATAAATCAAAAAGTATATAATGAGATTTCACCTAAACACTACCATTCATGGAATAAAGCGATCTGTTGTTGCATAAAATTAATCAATTACTTTTGACTAAATAAATTATGGTTTGTAGCTGCATGCTCATATGTTTGTCCTCCATTTTGGTTTCTCATCCTGTGCCTCGTTGTGTGCGGCGGCTCAGTCCGGCTTTGGTTCGATCTCCGTTCAGTTCTCGTTCATTTGTCCGTCAGTTCATCTGTGACCCGAGACACTTTCAGTGACCTCTCAAAATGGGACGCTACTCTAAGGTGGCCGAGAACCCATCCAAATCATGCAAGGCCCGAGGATCCAACCTCAGAGTTCACTTCAAGGTTCGTCTTTTAATTTGACTAATTTACAAACTTTTTGCGTTTGCCTTTGAATTCACGTACGTACATACGTTGACTTTCCATCCATCCGGCATAGGCATGCATGTATCATGTACCAGGTTCCATGGGCCATGGGTCATGGGAATGGGATGTACTGCTCTCTTACCTATGACTATGTATGTATGCTGTATTCGGTTACGGTTACGGGTCGAGTGGGTCTTGCCCACAGTTCAGGCTTTATTGAGTACTTACATAAGACCGACACCGATGACGATCATATAGAATATCATATACAAGATATGAATGAAGTAGATACTATGTACTAACTACAAAGGACTTGCTGTTTTAATTTTATCTGCCACCTGTAAGCTACCAACACCGTAGCAATAGCTACAGTCCGCTAACTCACTAAAATTTTGCTCTATACGAGTGGCAAAATACAGCAAAATGAAAATGAACGTTAAAGGAATAACTGGAGAGAAATGGTGATGGAGGAAGCATGACATGACAACAGAAGTGGAGGTCAAGAGTAGAGAGAAGAGTACGGAATAAGAATAAAAGGAAAAGATTACATAAGAGATTGAAAAGGAAAGCAATGTGAAGAGTATTTAAATGGAAAACTTGGCGCTGCAATGTAGATAACATGGAATATTCCCCTTACTGTATCTTGTATGTAGTGCATGGTTCAGGTGTCAGCTGTCAGCTTTGCATTGGATAACCGTGTTATTGGTTTGATGTTTCAAGGAATTGCTTGGAACAGGAAACGAAAAAATGTATTTATGATAACGTGCGCATGACATTCGTACATGACATACCATGACGTAGCCGCGCTTCGATAGGAGAATTGAGGGAAAGTGAAAAAAAGAATGAAATGTAAAAAGCTTGGTTTCCTGAAACCTTTGATTAGTAGAGTTTCCACGGATGCACGTGCTACTTCGACACTGAAATGTGCCAAATATGAAGTCATTGGCGCACTTCAAGCAACACAGACAAAATATGTAGGCCTAGAACATCGAGCCCGACCGAAGGAATTTAATTACTAATTTGATTTGTATTAATACTTTAGAATACCCGAGAGACAGCATCCGCCATCAAGAAGATGCCACTCCGCAGAGCTATTAGGTTCTTGAAGAACGTACTTGAAAAGAAGGAGTGTGTTCCCTTCCGTCGTTACAACGGTGGAGTTGGTCGATGTGCTCAGGTAATTACTTAGTGAAGCCTTTTGTTTCCTGCGGAATTGAATTTACAAAGTCCTTAGTTTCCTCTACTTCTGACTTCTACCCTTCCTTACTAAAGTATATTTTGTTCTACAGGCCAAACAATGGGGTGTGACTCAGGGACGTTGGCCCAAAAAATCCGCTGATTTCCTCCTTCAACTACTAAAGAATGCCGAGTCAAATGCTGACAACAAGGGACTTGATGCCGATCGATTGGTTATTGACCATATTCAAGTAAACCGAGCACCCAAGATGCGCAGAAGAACTTACCGTGCTCACGGTCGTATTAATCGTAAGTATATAGTATGATGTCAGTTGCTACAGAATTTGACAGTGTCGAATGCAAAATACAAGTTACTAATACCGTCCTTGTTCCTTCCAGCTTACATGAGCTCCCCTTGCCACATCGAGGTAATTCTGGCTGAGAAGGAAGATGTTGTATCTAAACCTAAGGAAGAGGAGGTTGTCAAGAAGAAGGTGTCAAAGAAGAAGTTGAACCGTCAAAAGATGCAGAATCGAGGCGGAGAATAAATTAGTTTCTGTTCTGTTTGAAGTTAATAAATAAAAAAACCGTTTTTATGGACTTTTAACTCCAACCCGGATTCTTCTGCCCAAGGTCATTTGTGCGCTTTAACTCCTAATTGTGATTGTACGATGATACATGCTTGTAACCTACCAATAATTCTGACGCCGGACGACATGCTTCAATCTAAATGCAATCACGATATTTTATGTATTTATTCGTTAAGTCGCACTAGTCTACGATGATGCAATTGGTGTACATCGAGTGTCGGGATTGATCACTGGTCATTATTTGTAACTGTCAGGATAGATCGAACGATAGAGGCATTCGACATTTAGAATTTGCTCAAAGCATTTTTATGGGTAAAGGTATGGGTTACCTTTTCGTCTAGCTACGTTTGCCTTTAGTTAGGGCATATTTGAACTCCACATTCCCTGTACCATAAAATATATAGCACTGGGCTTGAAGTGACTTAGGAATTCATGTTGCACTTGGAGTAGTCAACAGGTTCATCAACTTAGACTATTGTATGTAACTACAGTCAAATCAACACTATAAGTTAGGCTCGCGCAGTAGGTTGTCGCACAATTAAATTCTTAAATGAAAACAACATATCAAGCCGCTACTTGCATTATTTTGTACAATAGTATAGACCATTCTCTCTTGACAAGGTTACAATCAATTTGGTATAAAGTTACACGATTATGTATGTATAATATAAACACCTCAAATAGGAGAACTACGGGTGAGAATAAACTTGGAATGTTAATGCCAACCAAGTAGCAAATCCGCACAGACATCCGTGCATCATTCAAATGGTCAACTTTGTCACACTCACTCCAGATGTTCAGTGTCAACCGAGTTTCTCTCGTCGAAGGTTCCTATAGCTATCAATCTTATGGAATGCGTTTCATGGCAGGTTATTCTTACAATTATACATCACTCGGGTTGGTACTTGAGACAAGATTTGGTTAATTTGGTTTATATAGAAGTTGGGTGACTTGACACATGACCAATCTTGTGGATTGTGTCCAATAGTAACTTGTTCTTTTTTGAGTGAAATTACGCCTTAGTATCTTAGAATGAGACGATTTGCAGAGGTGGAGTGGACTCCTTTCTGTTGCGAAGCTCTTGGTTGTTCATACACAAAACATCCACATGTTCCCCGACACTGTCGAAAGCAAAGAGAGTATGATAGTGCGAGGAGCAGACTTCATAGGTCAGGCTGAAGTTCTGCTCCATAAAGGACTTGACTCCGCCCGTTGCTGTTGAGTAGAGCATGATATAGTCCGGAGCGTTTGTGACATCCGTACTCAGCTTTGACTCAGTGAAGGCCAAGAGATCCACGTCTTCAAAGTTACCGAGCTGAGGATTCGGTGAGTCATATTCGAGTCCAAGTGGTGCGCAAGTGAAGAACTCGATCTGAGCTGATGGATTGTGAATGTATCTGAAATTGAGAACATGTTTGAGTAGGGAGCTTCATCAGGCAGTAGGCAGTAGTATACAATGTTTCAGGTTAGGTTATGGCTAACATATCAAGTTAAATCCTGTCAAAATCTGACATCGTTCACCAATACAGATTTGATTGAGGACCTGTTTACCGTGACAAACTTACGTCTGAACTGGAACAGAATAGCACGGCATCATTATCCAAATCTTTGCATCCTTCTCCGTCTTTGTGGCCTCGTGAATGAACGTACTGGCAGGGTAAATTCCTGCTTGGTGAAAGTTCGAGAAGAATAGAGCAGCAACGACGTTAGCCGAAATTGTACAGAGAAACGCTGTCCAGGCAAACCTGATTAACGGAAATATTGGTTACAGAAGGAGAGTTTCAAAAAACAGAACAAATACTTTGCTTAATTCTCCAGTTTCTCACCGTTTCAGAACCGGATAAACATGAGTTGCCAGGTAGATGATTGCTTCCCAAACATCACCCAAGATCATACAGAGGTGTGGAACGATCGGGAGAAGGAAGCGAATCTCCTTGTGTGGAACAACACTGAAAATCAAGTGCTTACTTAGTACATATGATTTTAATCTGCACAAGGAAAATTATTTGGTATTTTGGTGAGTTAACAAAATATACCTGTAGATCACCAGAAACAGGCTCATAATTATAAATTCATGCATATAACGTCGAAGTCTCAGAGTCATTCCCAAGTAGACAATTGGAGCACTGAAGCCAATGATACTTGGGATACCAGAGTAGAAGTACCACAGAAGTGGATGTGTTCCAAACACAGCACTCTTCCCTTCCAAGAAGTTGAACATGAAGAAGTTCCACCAGGGGAGCACAAAACGTCCGTAGTACACGTAGTCTACCAAGAGATTTAGCAGCAGCACCGAAGATCTACACAATATTTCACGAAATACACACTTTGAAACTGCATACAGGTTACTATAGCCAATTGAAGCGACCGACAGAATACATTTTTCCCATTTAGAATAGAAACACAGGACAACGAAGCAAACTAACACCATTAATCAAATTAACGTGAAATTCAGCGTCGAAACCAAATAAGCGGACAACGTACTAACGTCTGGCGTTGAATTTAACGAATTATTCGCTCAGTGAGAAGGAGATTGATCCTTTCTTAAACTGTTTACAAATAGAAATATTTAATTTGGATTCGCTAGTCTTCCATTCAATTTCCTTACTCAGATAAATCTCATCCTACTTTAATACCATTATGTTCGAGTGGCTGGACTCAACTTCTTCCGTCCATGTGGAGATGAATATATTATAATCGCTTTGATACTTTAATTAATATCACTCAAATGTATCTTTCGACCTCGACCCTACACATATTTCTCCTCCAAATATACAAGACGTATATTGCCTTACCCAACAACGAAAGAGCCAACCATTTGATACGGGAGTGTCGTAATCCGACGATAGACCGATGGAATGAAAACTATCCAGTATATGACAGCTGTTGGCCGGATAACGAAATTCAGAGCCAGAATTCCCGTGAACTCAATGAAGGATCCTGCAATGAAGTAGTTGAAAGTCAAGTGCATTTTTCGTGCGAATATAAGAAACAGATGCTTTACTTTTATGAAAGTGTTTGAGAGCGATCATGTTGAGTGCCAATTCCGTGACATTGGTGAGACTCCGACATCCACAGAAGAAGAGAAACCAACAGAAAATCATCGCACCGAGACCCCATTTAGCAGACTTGTATCCGTACTTTGTGATATTGAAACGGAAGAATGCTTGCTCTCCAGTGAAGAGCAGAAGGGCATGAGCGAGTCTCGTGGTCAAGATCTACCAAGAAGGTTAATTCAATTGTTTACAAGCTTGCTGACTAAGATAACTGCTGCTGCTAGAAAACGAAAGCTGTTCAATTTACAATTGCCTGCGGCGTGTCCATTCCAACAAGTCGGAGAAGTCTGATGGGAATACTCAGCAAAACCGGGTAAATGTAGCTGCGTAGGCCGTATTTCCATTCCCATGTCAGGTAGCCATTCCTGATCAATTTACAAGAAATAGAAATGTGATACACTTTCAAAAGGAATTTATATAGTTTTTGTATCTTACTTCATTCTGGATTTACCCGCTAACCAAATGATGAGCCACCTCGGTTGACTGCCATCCCTCATCGGGAACAAATTCTGTTGAGACCACAAAAACGCTAAGAATGCGAATAAACGCATGGAACCACACCAGTCGCATCATATCATGATTCAAACGTCCTCCTGAACGTCGAGTTGGACGGTCATGAGGAGATCCCTCAGTATCACAGTGCTTTCTAATATGGACAAACAATGCAAGACATTAATATAGTTAAGGAGTGTAAAATATTATCCTGGCATAACACTCTGGATGCTTACCGCAAGCTTTTCCAAAGCTCAACAAAACGATGAGTGAGAACCGACATCTTCACATTCGTACTTCACTCAAATAATTCCTAAAAAACAAAAAATATTATAGATTTTAGATTGCAGCACCTTGAGCACCGACGGCGGTCAGTGGTCCGCATCTTGCAAATTCAAAACTCTGTTGTGACAACGTTCAACATTGGGCAACTAGTTGTAAATACATTATTCAGAATTGCCATCTAACTAACACAAATACACAATAGGGTACAGTGAACAGCTGATATGCAACAATTTAAGTATAATTTTTTCACTGTGGGCAATGAGGATGAGCGGCAAGTTGCAAGTGGAACATCCAAGGGAAAATAACACTATCACAAACTATGATCGCATGCTCAGCTTAATGCATAATGTAATGTAAGTACAAGTGTGCCTGGTGGAGTAGTCTAATATGTCAACCAATACAGGTGACAGGTCCAAATTGCAAGCTGTTACGATCACGACATTACGTGTGACGTGTTACAGTCATAAGCTAATGTAAGCTGTAAAGGTACACGGCGAATTTACTCATCAGATCCCACTGACAACTGACAACCGGCAAATGATATAGGATAGCAATGATGTTAGCTGTCAGTTGTCTCCCAGCCCAGTGGTCATCAGTGTCCAGCTCGCTCAACAGTGTTTGATGGACAGCGCCTAAGCGGACTGGCAATGCTTTTCCGCTAAGTTGTACCGTAAATACGATTGTTCCTTTCGTTTTCGTTGTTCGTTGTGAGATGTTAGATTACAGATTAATGACAAGTGAATGAATACGAATTATGAATTATGCACTGTACTTGTACTTACGTATTTATTAATGTAGGTTGCCAGTTAAAGTCAGGTCATCTTCTGTTGTCCTTATTCGGTTCAATAGTCTAGCTAGCTCACAGGCCCAGAAATGAGTTTACCTTACCAATGACCAAGCGCTAAGTGAATATGTCAGAATTAGACTAGTGATGGATATCTACATGCACAAACAGCTGGCAGCCTGATTCAGAAACCTGAATCCAATTACATCCACTCCTGTCAACTGTCAAATGCCCAATGCCAAATGTCAATATGAAAATGACATTCAACATTCTACAATTAAACTTTCAACGTTTCAACTTCCTGAAATTCTTTTTTGTTTTTGATTGTCAAACTTAAGTTCAATTCTTGGCGCTCTGTCTTGTTTGTCAATGAAATATACAAATTCAACGAATTACAGATGCCACATTTTAATAAGCTAAAATCTTGCACCTGTTAAGTACGAACTACTCGGCAATTTCAGGCCGTATTCTGGTTTCAACAAGTTTAGTCACAAAATCCTGAACCACGTGTGAATTTCAAACTTCTTCCAGCAGCAGCAGACGGCAGACGGACAACGCAGAAGCCAAATTAATTTCGGATTCAGGATTCAGAATTACAAATAATTAATCCAAATAATCATCAATCGTGAAGAATGAATGGGTTCAGAAGCGTGTTTCGAGGGGGTACCAAAGCAGGTGGAGAGTTCAACTGGTTTCCCAAACACATGAATTCAGGTATAAAACCCATCGAGTCCATGTTGATGTTGGTATTTTGTATTTGGTAATTATGTTTAAGGGTCAGCTATTGTTTTTAAAACAATGCGCACTGCAGCAGCTGTATTTGGGGGATAGCATACGCCACGGCCACGATAACCTTTCAAATGTGATTCCAAATTCCGTATGAATCGATACATACAAAGGTTCACAGAGCAAAAGGTTACTTAAATATTTATCTCTTCCTACAAACCAGGTTTGAAGCAAATGCAAGCCAAACTCCGCTCAGTCGACTGCATCCTCGAAGTGCATGATGCCAGACTTCCGCTAAGTGGAAGGAATCCTAGTTTATGTCGTCAAATCGTTGGTCCTAAACCTCACATCCTCGTGTTAAACAAGAGTGACTTGATTTCGGTTCAAGACAAAACAACAATACGGCGTCTCTTTGGTCAAAGTGTGAGCCAAGTCATTTTTACAAATTGCAAAACGGACCAGGATCCTGGAATTAAGAAAGTGTGTGAAATTACACTCTATTGGCTTCTAAGTCTAAAAGTATCTAATTTTCATTTTAAATACCTGTGACGTTTTCGACTTTGTAGATAGTCCCTACAATCAAGTCACTCATCGAACAATCTGACAGATTTCATCGGAGTCATGCAAGAGAGTACCACGCCATGATAATTGGTATTCCCAACGTAGGAAAGTCCTCCCTTATCAATATGCTTAGGTCCAAGAACTTAAAGAAAGGTAAGAGCTCGAAATGCTCTACGTCTACTTCAATTGGATTTAAAGAAAACTAACAGGATTTACGTTGCAGGTCGAGCTTTAAAAGTAGGCCCTTCAGCAGGTGTCACGAAGTGCGTTCACGAAAAAGTCAAAATCTCTGAAAATCCTCTCATATATTTGTTCGATACTCCTGGAATCCTGGAACCCCGGGTTTCTGGAATTGAAAATGGAATGAAACTAGCCGTATGTGGTAAGTAGCCAGACTATATCGATCTCGTTGTGAGGCATACTGTATCAGCTCTCCATAATTTTCACGTCTTACACTAATTGTCTTTTGGAGTACATTGTATGTTTTGATTTCAGGCAACTTGCCAGAATATCAAGTGGGTAATGTGCTAATAGCTGACTACATTCTTTTCGCATTGAACAAGATGGGAAACTTTAAGTACATCCACTTCGCTGGACTAGAGGAACCAAGTGACTGTATCGCAACCGTCCTCACATCAACCGCAGTTCGTCTCAACTATATTTTCGTAGTTAGAAGTGCGACAAGTAAGTATTCATATCAAGAATCTCATAAATATGCCAGTAATGACTGATTTCTCATACTGCATACCTATTTCAATTTCATAGCCAGTCTTCACGAGAGCAAACCGGATTTAAATAAATCGGCCGAGCATTTCATCCTGGCCTTCCGCCGAGGTCAGTTTGGCCGAATAGTGTTGGATCCATTGGAATCAAAAGAGTTTGAGTCACAACACTCACGCGGACTTGAGAATCTTTATGTAGAAGAAGAGGAGCTGCCACAACAGTTGGAGGAATGTTCCGCTAACGAATTCCAAAATCCACCCGTTTTGGCTGCCGGAAAATCTTGAAAATTGTTTTCGTCGTGCTTTCTGACGTAATTTCATTTTAAATGATAGTCAAACGATATGTTAAACTCGTACTAACTCTATAATTTTCGTAAACTGGGAAGTTAGGAAAATAATATTAATTATTACTGTAATTTTCACTTCATCACCTTAGCCTATTTGACGTACATACTTCTGTCCATTAGGTAAATATGCTGATGGTCGTAAACGAAAAATGTCGAGAATTTATTATAAGGCTTTGCAATTGGAAGGTTACAGGCCGCACATCATAATTCACTGCAACCCATCTACATGTTGCCAAGAATATTCAGTATGGAGGCTTTGTATTTTTAATGAGTTAATTGATATTTTTAATAGAATTGTTATTTCTGCGTAATTGCAGAAATCAGGTTTGAAAAAGCTATTAAAATTCGTGAAATTGAGATAACCAAACGATATTCATAATTCATATTGTGAATTTTAACGTCAAATTCGTACAAAAACCATAATTCAATCAATCTCATCCTTGACAAGACAACACCACACCGAATTGCTCCTTCTGAGTTCTGAAAAAGGAAAGAAGTCGTGTGGTATTTTAGGTACAATAGGCTGTTAACAAAACCATTATTGACTTTCCCCTCTAACCTTTTCTAATCATTGCCATTTGGAAATTGGGGATCCTACTGAGTGTTGGCCTAATTAAAGCTGGTAAAGGCAGGCTAATAATACACGGAGTCAAGAGTCAGGTGTTTCCAATTCCGGATTGTCATTTGAATTTGACCTGACTTTTCAGTCCTCGTCAACACCTGTTGTGTGTCAACCAGGAAAAGTTAACGATGTCTGTCTACTTCCCGAATGCCCTGCATACTTTATTCCATGCACAATAATGTTCAAGTTGCTAGACAAAGATTAGATTATAATGTCCGTGTCCCCCATCCCCCATGGAGCCCAGAACCTGAACTTCCTTTTTAATCCTAATTGAAATCCCAAAAAATGACGAAACACTTGACTCATTTTGATAATGGATTTAGACCTGGGAGCTTTTCAGGTTTTCCAGCTTCCTTGCATTATGCATTCAGGAACAGAAGTGAAGGCACAATGCAGTGCAGCCCAGTCCACATTTTTACATAGAGACAAAAAGTTTATTTTCCCAACCTGAAACCTGACTCCTGTCACTTAGCTTCACGCCAGGTGGTAAATCATCCCAAAATCTCCTTTTCCTTCCTGCCATGCACAGTTCCGTATTACAGTAGCCTCGTCCTCATCCATCCACACACAGAATGGCAAATCATGTGAAAACTCAATTATTGAACCCTTTTCCCCATTTCTCCTAGTTTTGAAGCACAAGTAATTACACAATTCAATTATTTGTCTTTTCATCCGATTTCGGAATTAGTTTGAGTTCCGCAGAGGGGATTTCCCTACTTTGTGAAGCAGAAGAGGGTCGACGACATAGAGGTCCTGTACGTGTGGGCTTATTGGATGACATTAACTGTTACGACTAGGGATTACTACTAGGGAGGTTGACTGGGTAATGAATTGAGCGCTTATGTGTTCCAGGTGGAGAAACCAGGGGAGACTCTTCGTCTACGAAATCGAGATTTATGAGGAAAGACGTCTGGTTTGGGCTTCAACAAAAAAAAAGATTATCACGAGCCATTAAGACCGAAGCGTGCCCTGGAACAAACTCAAACTAAGTACAAATTCTAAATTGAAATACACTGAGACACAAGACACCATGTTATCAATTTACTCACAACTACATATGTTGAAGCTGTAGAGAATTGAGAATGTTCAAATGCTCAATCATGCGAATCTTTCAGCCAAATCACACGAATTCAAATTACGATTTGCGAATGCGAGGGATGGTCAATTATTTATTGTAAATTCGGTGCAATGCAATCACCGAATTTCGATTTGCGACAAGAAAAAAGCTTATTTAATTGAGCATATATGAATTCTCCACTTGTTCATGAATTATTCTTATCCCTTATTTGAATATGAATATATTTGTAAAAATTTGTATATATTGAGATGATTTCATACCCGAAGCAATTGAAATATCAGCCTGAAATCGATATCAGTTTTTACAAAGCATTATCAAGAAATAATGGAAGAATCGCATAAACCGACCTTCAGCCAAATCTTCAAACGCTTATCAAGCATTTACTAATGTTAAACAGGATCAATGCTAGCTAATCTTCGACTTCGATTGAAGCATGGAATCCTATTGTGATGCGTAACAACGAAATAGTAATATACAATATTTCAAGTTCGAAGAACTAAAAACATCTTTTAGCAGGCAAAAGTACCAATGGCATAAGGCAAGGCAGCGTCGACGAATTCGGCTTCAGGCAATATTTTCTAACTGGAAAAGAAATAACCGAAATCATATCATAGCATCATATTACAAGGTTTCCAGAAACGTGACATTGGCATTAACTTTCAAGATTTCGAAGATTTCGCAAATTTACAATAACAAATAATTTTCGACTCAAGCGGACGACAATGTTTGAGAGCGATTGTCGTACCACTATCAGGTCAGTTTCCTTTTTTTTACAAACCCCGAGCGAAACAGATCCTGAGCACGCCTAGGGTCAATATATTTAGTTTTGATTTGTGGCATAGTATGGATGGAGTAGTGGATCAGTGGCGTGTCTTGTCTTGATGAAGTTCCAGTCGAATCCCGAACCGTTGCACAAAGTATGTAGACAGGAATAGTTTGGTGATCCCTATCCTAGTTCTCTGATGTGTCTGTCCCATCCCATCCCATCCTCTGACTCCACTTATTCTGACTTGTGACTTGTGACCGTCCATCTCAGCCCAGCTTCACTATCTGTCACAACATGTCAGAAGTCACAGCGCCAAAAGTCATTACAATACAAGTACAGGATTTACAGTTTTCTCTATAACCATTATTCTGCACTGCACTCATCCAGTCCCTTGTATCTAATCTACGATTTAAATGTGCATTAATTAGCAGGGTTCGTTGGCAAAAATCAGGGCTATAAACCATGATCATGATGCTTTTTGATTTTTTGATTATTTTTTGCATCCAAGGGGTTTGGCACGATAGACACATAAATCGATTGGGCATTAGGCCAGAAAAAATCAACAATTTTTTCATGAAAACATCGTGTTTCAAAAAAGTGGAACTGGGAAAAGGAAAATACTGAAGAATATGATGTTGAAGAAATCGGTCACCTTTGGTCACCCTTCACAGATCACGGGGGTCGGTCAGAGTGCTAAACTACGAAATGACGTCCGCGATGTGGTCCTATAAGTTTCTCACTATAATTTTATTTTATTTTCAGGATTTTAATGAAAAAGCGACAAAAAATTTTAAACATTGAAAAGGTAATAAGTTGCAAAAACTGCAATTTATTTTTAGCTTTTAGAAAAAATCGTGATTTTGACAAATCCTGTTAATTAGAAAATCTCATTTGATTTAACACTTTTTTTTTGTTACATTTGATAATAAATAACCACAGCATATAGATGATTTGAACAGAGGTGAATCTCTATGAAACAATAACAAATACTTTGCAAATAGAATTAACTAAAAACCCGATAATGCTGTGCGCATTTCATACCATATAATTCTAATAATTCGTATCAACACTAAAACATTAAATCGAAGGCTTTTTTCTCATCAGTGCATTTTTTTAATTTATTACATACTTTCTCCTCGCAAATGGAACAAAGTGTGTTAGTTGTATCAGGAATAGACAAGATCACGTAAATTCTAAAGTCATTACAATAATTGTAGCCTGATTTTTAAAGCAATCCAGAGGTCATTTTGTGAAATTGACATTTAAAAATTCAAACCAGTGGAGTTAGGAATTAATTTAATGTTAATAAAGCTACATACTACTGCAATGCGACCGGCTACAGATTCAGAATCGAGGTCACCTTTAGCAGCTTTGGAGTTTCAAATTCAGAATCAAAGTCATCAAAATAATTAAAATTATAAGCAACGTAAGAATCGAATTTATTTCAGCTCGGCACCCCGAATAAAAAAAATTCGCAAGAACAGCGTTAGGTTGTATTGTAGGTCCAAATTCATGGTTTCATTACACTAACTTTCCGTATCAAGAGATGATCATCGACATCTGAATGGGCGTGTCTGACTTGGGGTAGGTACAACTCGCTCTGAGGAGCTCTGCCTATAACAAGGTGTTTGATCTGTTGTGTTTCTGCTAAAAACAGAAGTTCTGGTATTTGAGCTCCTGAAGGTGGCCCCATTATTATAGCATATACACCATTTTTGTTGTTTATACTTGAATTGATGTATTTTAAACAAGTTGGTTGTGAAAGCCATGCACTTGTGGAAACCATGTGGAACAGCTCGACTCACTGGAAGCTCTCTGGCTGGAAGGTGATCTGCATTGAAAGTTCTAATGCATCGAAGGAATCCGGTTTCCGGATCCCAGACTTGAGCATTAAGGGAGTGAAGTCCGTAGATTTTAGTAGAATGTAATTTTTTATCGCTAATAATGCTCTTATTCCAGTTCCCTCAATCGAAAATAATCGCCCGAATGTTCAACTTGCAATGCTTGCAGGGTCGTGTAAATTAAATATGCAAATTAAATATTGGTACATCTTGACAATTCTTAATATTGAAATCGTGATGGATGTGGGCTGAACCTGAACGAATTTAATCGTGTGATTTCGGAATTGCTGTATAATCCCGTATTTCAATCAATGTCGTCATATTCACGTAAAACGTAATTTCAAATCACTGATATTGATAGCCAATTTTAGTTTTTATAATACTTACTTTAATTACATTGTGTGATCCAGATTCAGGGCCTTAAAGTTCCCTGTTAGGCAGATCCTAGAATGTTGGCATCCCGTCAAAATCCGATCCGTTTGGATGACCAGAGAGTTTGTGTATTGTATTCATGACGAGTTGGCTGAGGGAGTGAATAATAGAGCTGTTCATCATCCCCTGAGCATCTATTTATTTGTGGAAGGGTTTATCAGGGAGTTATTGATGGGTTTGGCTGGTAGGAGAGACGAAGGTTTGACTGTGAGGCTGAGTGCGTGTGGATTTATGAACTGAAATCTCCATGGCATCCCCCTCCTTGTCTTTCATTCATTATGTGACATTAAATAATCTTAAGTTTTGACAGTTTGACAGGTTAGGAGTCAGTAAGGGGTCCAGCCCATTCCTCACGAGGGAGGCAAGTCACCTGTCAAGAGACTCTCCACTCCACCATCATCCTCACCTCACCCTCACACCCTGGCCTGGGAAATTGCACCAGACGTAAATTCTAACTAACAGTATACACCTAATTAAATTCGATAGACAATTAATCTAATGAAAGTAGAATTAAAGCCACCTTCCAATTAGAAAATTAGAAGTACAACATTTCAAATAACAATTTGTATCCGTCCGTAATCCGTAGTATGAAGAAATTTTTCTGTTTATATTACTTTCTCCATCTTTTCCCAATCTTCAGTGAGTGACGCTCAACAACAAAACCGCAGAAACAAAGAAAAACAACATGTCAAAAAATAGAATGCGTCATAAGACTTCGTGGCCTTATGCCGGAACGTTCGGCCACCACATGCCTATTAAAAAATAGATATTACATCCCTTTATTCTCAAACCGTGTCCGTCTGTGTTCGGTTATCTCTCAAGGTTGGGAAGGGAAGTGTTACGGGGTCAGTTAAGCTTTAATTAATACTGTCCATCTTCTCTCCGGAATTACCTGGTGAATTCTAGGTGAGCCATAAACCGAAAAATTGAAAAAAGGAATTTTTGTCAAAATTAAAAATTGTAACAGATATAAACTTCCTCAATTCAAATGATGATTGAGTTTGGATGACCCCCATGACTCCCATGCTTGACCTGAAAACCGATTTTGTATTTTGTTTGTATTTGTATTTCAAAATTACAAACCAAGGGCGACGGACAGTGCTTTCTCGAATCACGATGCATGCTCCTTCAAATCCTTGGAGAAGTTGAACTCCTGCAGTCAGCCCTCAAGTTCTCTCTCCTTCTCCTCAAATACAATCAGATCATCATCAATTTTGGTTCATATTAAGTACCCAATTCATTGTCTGTTTCTTTCAGCTGGTCTGGTGGGCTAGCTGAGGAATCCGAAGAATTAGAGTATTATCAATGTATCATAATGTACAATTGAATTTGATTTAGATTAGCACCTTTTACTTATACTTTCATTTCTTTGAACAGCACAGTACGTACGTTGTGTAATGACTTTCCGAAAGCATTGATTTATGTTAAAACCAATGCAGTTACTCACCTCTCAACAGATTTTTACAGGGAACCCATTAAATTGCGAAATGGGAAAAATGGCTGTCTTCTTCGGATCATGTCGAAAGTCGAAAACTTAATTGACACTAAAAAACAGGACACTTAAGATCTCCAACATAAGTACCGCCATATAATGAGAAAGAAAGTAGAGTTAACGAGTTACCTTCAAGATGAAAAACCGCAAAGCCACTACATCGTTATTACCGCCTCAATAACAAAAAAATCTTTAAAAGAAAGTTGATTTCGGAGAATGGTAGTCACTGAAGTCACGCACAAGCACAATTCAGTTCTTCATTGACATCGTGATCAGTGACCAGTGACCTGGCCTTTGCATATTATATACAAGCCTTTGTATACATAGAACAGAACCCCAAACGAAATATAGTGGAAACCTTCAAAATATGCCAAAATATAGCCTAAAAATGAAAAACGGTATTAATACTGTTATTAGTTATTATACTACCTGCTATTGTAAAACTGCTCGGATGAAATATGCAAATATAAAGTAAAATCTTAAGATGTACAAAAATATGTAGTACTACAAAATTTGGTTAAATGTCATGTGTGATCGTTAAGATCTAGCTGTTAGAAAATATATAAAAATAAGCCCTCGAAATTTTTTTTTTTCGGTTTTTGCATTAGAAGTCATTTCCTAAATGCCATTATGCAAAATGCACACCTGTAAATAAATCCACACTTCCACGAAATATGTAATAGTCAGTAAACTGAAAGGATGTGAATGATGTCTGTCTCACACTCACTGTGTCCCGTCCTTCCTAACCTAAATATTCCCCTTTACCTGTCCCTGTCGCCCAGGCAGTGTAGCAGCAGCCACTACTAGCCAAGTCAAACGTCAAATCTTATTTATCTCGTCTGACGTCTGACGACAATTTTTAAGTCACTTTTCACGCAATACACCAAGCTTAACTTTCACGAGTATTTCCACTATCCTTAGACATAATCAGGTGTGTTTTTAAATGAGGCCTTTACTACCTACTATTTTCTTAAGAAGAATCTACCAGAAGCACTCAGAGCCTCAATAGAAAAAAATCTGGACTAGACAATAGACGACGCCTATCCTTTGGAACTTGGCACGTTCACAATTCATAACCTAAAGAACACAAAACACAACTTAGTACCTACTTAGTTAATTTACAGTGCAATTAATCAATCGTTGTGAGACGCTTGGCACCAGTGAACTAATTTGGTATTCAAAGCGCAGGATTGGGATAATTACCCGGAATAGTTTTAAAAATTATATATTTATAAAATAAATTAAAAAATCAAATTATCAAATAAAAATTACATTGTGAAACAATAGAAGAAAGTCGTGTGATAAATGTGCCTCTTAATTTTCCCGAGTCACACAATACAATATCGAATTAACTGGTCGAGAATGGCTGACAGGTTCAATTTCTCTCCGAAAATGTGTAAATTAAATGTTTTAATTTTCGAGTGTCAGAAATTGCCCATTGCAAATCATTAAGTAATGCTCAATTGCAAAAGACGAATTTCTTCGAGTTACGAGTTAAGATTTATGCTTTGTTTATGCTATCTGTATATTGCTACGATTTATGTTGCAACAGTTTTAAATGATTACGTGTTTTATTAGGCATAATTTGCCCTGTCGTGTTTTTGGGGTTATAACGTTAAAAGTATTGATATCTACGACTAAGAGTGAGTGTTGTCTGAAACAAATAAGTAAAAGCAAACTTTCACTTTGGTTTGTTTGGTTCTATGTAAGTACATCTACGCTATATTTTAGTCGTTTGGTGTGTGAGTGAAGGCGATACTGCTGAT
Source organism: Ceratophysella granulata (assembly GCA_034694905.1). Classification (NCBI taxonomy): domain Eukaryota; kingdom Metazoa; phylum Arthropoda; class Collembola; order Poduromorpha; family Hypogastruridae; genus Ceratophysella; species Ceratophysella granulata. The sequence goes on along the minus strand of JAQFYU010000014.1, from coordinate 17,208 downwards.
CTCATCTCCATCTCATTTGCGCAAATAACATGTAATAAAGCCGTCTTCCAACGAATCAAATATTTAATTAGGATGTGCAATCATGCAATATGCAACTTCCCTTCAGGGTGCTCAGACGCATAGTACGTCTTTGGTGTGTAAATAATGATCTCATATCTGCTCTCATACACAAATATTGGAAATCTGATCATCATGATCACCAAACAGCTAAAGAAATATAAAATATAACGAGGTACGCTGGAACTTTATTTCTTACAGCTTCAGACAGTATAATTTATTGGCTACCTTATTTAATTTATTTTATATAGCTAACATATTTTATATTTTAATTTTTTTTTTGAAAATCATGCCAATCATAATTTCACGATTTCGCGATAACAGACAGTACATTAAACTTTGTCAGTTAGATTAGAACAATAGTAACTGACTTGTACATTTAATAAATGCACGCTTGATTTTGTTGAACTGAGCTCGAAGCTTTAGTTCCCATTTCTATTAGCTCAGAGCAAACTATTAAATAGCATGTGTTGATTAAAAATGTCAAATCCAAAATCCTTTAGTGATGAAGCTAAAAGGCGATGAAATTAGACATGTTGAGAAAACTGAATCTGAAATGTTACGACCCGGGGCATGGATTGGATTGACATTGACAGGAGAGTGAAAAAGGGTCTGGATCTGGAGAAGCATCTACTAATCCCCATTTACTGTCATGTTCAATTTGACTTGTTTGAGACACAAGACACAAGTCAGAGATTTCTGTGGAGACAGGCCACTCGAGCCACAAAAGGGTTCACTCAGGAACTGAGAATAGCAATTAGCTCAAGATGAAGACGCCTAGCAGGACGGCTGAACCAGCGCCAAGCACGGACCAGTTCTGGGGAGACTTGACTATTTACCGTATAATAAATATAAATATTTTACTTTCATAATTTTGGTTCTTGTCCAATGTCTTTTCAAAATTTTCAAATCAAACATGCATGATGGATTCATGCTTGGTTTCCTGAACTTTCAATTTTGACGGGATACAATATTGCAAAAAATTTCAATTTGATTTTCGCGAATATTTTAATTGCTACACTGATAATTTTGATTGCCGTAAAATTAGAACCATGTAGAAATTTTCAAATTGCCAATTACAGTTCTTTTGGGGCACAAAAGTGGGTTTCCTTTCCGTGCAGTTATTTTAACTATACATTCCTCGCTAAATAGCATGTGTTCTAGAATGCTATTTTAATGTGCATCACTGATTTTGTTATTCTATCATACTTCAAATGTGCTTTTGACTTTTGACTTGACAGCTAGACTATCGCATAGATACATAGATGCAGGATGCAGCCACTTCACTAATCCAGAGATTCGAGGAGTTAAGACGAGCCATACATAAGTCAAATAAGCTTCTTCAACCCCAGCAACACCACCAGTCAAAACCCGAACGTCGTCCATGCTCCATGCTCCAGTCTATGTATTCCATAATCCATCGACCAGAAACTGTCTGAAATCTCGAGTGAAGCGAGGAGCAGACAGGGAGTCATCCTTCATTCGTCGACACATCAGCATCACACCTTCCCCAAGTCCTAGACTCAAGACTCAACTTCAGCTCTGTCAACAGATCACAAATCACAATCACAACTCATCAGACACCAGGCAGAACTTGAGCAGATCCTCAGCAAAATAATTTGGACATTAGGAGCCATGTGCTTCCGTCCACGTCTAGTTCTACCTTCTACCCACTGAATAACACAAGGACAAGTCACTAGTCAATCCACTATCGACATGGAATAGAACGCTTTTGGAACGGAACACATTTCAAATCAGTATTCTCAAAACTTAGAACAATAGCCGCATCACAAAGATCCAACCATTTCAAAAATCCTGTCAATAAATACCAGCTCGATTCCATTTGAAATATCATCCTATGTATTAAGCGTCTTTGAAGTACAATAGTCGTCCCAGTGAAAGTTTTACATGATCTACAAAGGTAGCCAAGTTAAAATGAGTCAATTTGATGAAGATAAGAAAAGTGGGAACAATAGGCCCGGTCACCTGAGTTCCGTGACCCTTCTGCTCCTTGTTCTGGCCCAAGTGGGCCGAAGTCATGAGCAATTTTTCAGTGGGACCCTGGGGAGCAGTGGGTTGATTAGTGCGGGTGGTGGGGCGGGTGGGAGCGAAGAATGGGACGGAAATTTTCGGACGGGCTCTTACGGAATTGGTTATACTTGTGTTAATATTCCAACCAATTTTACACTCTGCAAAAATATTGGATACACCAAGATGATGGTACCCAATCTTCTGGGACATGACTCACTCCAAGAATCCGAGTATCACGTACGTAAGACTCTCAGTTGACTTCTTTGTTACAGAAAAATTGCATTTCACATTTTACAATTTCAGTCCGCACGTTTTCAGATTAGAGTGAATCAAAATAGACGAATTGACTTCCTGTATGAAAATCGAACACGCTGTTTCATTCTCACAGCAGTGATATGAAATGTTGTTCGACATCATTTTCAAAACAATTTTATTGCCCAATTGTGCTTCCAGCATATCTATACATATTTACGTCTTATTGCTTGACATGATCAAATTGGTTTTTACGATGATAATGGAGAGATGCTAACAAAGGAATTCAGCGAAGCACAACAAGTCGATTCTTCCATTCCATGTGGCACGATACTTAAGACCATTTTATTGGTTTGAAATGCGCGCACAACAGCTGTAACCTAAGTCCAACGGTCTAACCTGATGTATGTCAAGGTGAAGCAGCAGGCACGTTATTTCAGAATTACACTATTCTTGGAGCATTAAATCTAAAACCGCGCAGGCAGCAAAACTAATCTTATATACATTTTGAGAATAAAATATAGTGCCATGAGACTGATTCACACTTAAATATTAGACTACATAGTAAACTAATACTAATCTTCTCGTGTTGTTCAATTGACTTGAATTGCTTGCCAACATGTTCAGTCTTATCTAGAACCGATGTACGAGAAGTTTGTTTAGTACAGGGAAACATGTCTGATTGCTCAAGCTATTATTTGCGTACTTGGGGGGAGTAAAAATAAATATAACGAGAATATTGAATCCAGTAGAGAATGAATGTGGGTAATTATATCAGAACCACTTGGATGCAAATTGTATGCGTCGTTTTCCTGATTGACACTTTTATCATGCCCTCATCCTCAGTTGACATAAACATTATTGGTGTCGTACATGAATTATGCTTCTGGAGAGTCCATGTCGCGACACAGACTGTAGAGTCAAACTGTAAGAATAACACTGTAAACTGTAAATAAATTAGAAAAATACCAAACCAATGCAACATTAGGATCAGAAGTTATTCATGCTGAAATTGTAAATCCAGATAGCCAAATGGAAGTAATTTTGCTTAGCTGACAGATGCAATGCAATTACCAACAACCAGTGCACTTAACTACATACAATATTATAAACTTAAGTATTTATCTAAAATATGATGTTCTACGAGTATTACTGTACATATGCACTGTACTATGCATTTTATGTAAGTAACGTAACGTACCAACATGCTTAATGTAAATGGAGCAATAAGTACGTCAAAAATCACGTCAAACCAACAAGATGCACAAGCCTTTCATATTTGCATGTTTTATATTCTGTTATTCCTTGACCTATGACCTCGACTTAACTGACATAATAGAAATCTCGCAGATTATTTCACGAAGTACATAAACATGACTTAGTCTCGCATCGTTAATAAGAAGTTTCGAAGATGTTCATATTTTAAGGTTCGGCATTAATTTCAGAATAATATACATCTGCATTGACGGCTTAGATCTCTTTTGGCATTAAATAAATGGTACAAAATTGATACCGCGCGGACTGGTTGGAGAAAACTAATTTCCTAATATTTATTTGTATTTCAGGCCAAATCTTGGATTCCATTGTTGGGCCTCGAATGTCATCAGGACACCCAGCTCTTCCTTTGCTCACTCTTCAGTCCCATTTGCCTGGACCGACCGATTTACCCTTGTCGGTCCCTTTGTCAAGTAAGAAGCGCCAAGGAGTTGGCACCACGCAGTATTAGTTCCTTCCAATTCAATAGGCGTGCTCACAGAAGTTAAACCCACACCCGCTTGTCACTTCGTTTAACATGCCGACAAACGACTTATCTCGTTGTTGGGCATGACACGAATGACCATAAATACACACTTTGAGTTCAGCGGCACGCGACACCCATTCTGACTTGACCCAGACTACACGCCAACCTTCTGTGACACGCTCCACTAAGTATTTGTTACAGCGCAGCGGCCGAAAGGGTAAAGTGTTTGTAATGTTAGGGGTGTTTCGATTACTTTAGGGTGTCCAACAGAAATGTGAGCCAAGAATGCTCCGGTACAACTATCCGTGGCCGAGTATGCTGAAATGTGACCAATTCCCTGAAGATCACGATCTTTGCATTCGACCTGGAGCTGGTCAAAACGTAGCGAAAGACAGTACGTTTCTAGCACATTATTGATCATTGTTAAGTACCAAACATTAACAATGTATGTTTCTGCATTCATTTCAACAGTCGAGCCCGATTGTCCGTCATGTAATCAGGCTCACACATGTGAGAACATCGTTGATAACTTCTGTCGAGCGGATTTTGGTAAGCAGATTTTTATTCGCAAATTGAGTTGCTCGTGTCTCCTCATGGTCTGGTCAAAGGAGCATGTTTCCTAATGAGCTTCTGTATAATACAAACATCTTATTGCTGTCATTTCCACTTTCTTCCAGTGTTTAGAGCCAAGTTTAAAGGCCCGACCCGGGGATCAACAATTGAATTTCGGAAAGGTCGTTGGTTTAAGCCGAGGGACGGGAGTCGTCGAGCTCGCCCGGACTACCGATCCTTTGACCTTGAAACCAAGGACAGTTGCTGCACGAGCAAACTCCGGCCTGGAGTCCCCTACATCGTCATGGGTATCATGAAAGGGGATCAGCGGATTGTAACATTCGTCATGTCATGGAGTGGCAAGGACAAGGTAGGCAGCATAACAATCTCCTATGGGGAAACTCTGCCTCTGTCGACGCCCTAAAACTGACCCTTCCAGGGCAACTTACTATGGTATATGATTGCATATTCGTTTTTGGGTTCGGAGCATCCTGAGCAAATATTCCGAATTCGAATTTCGTTTTTATTATGGAATCGATCAGGCGGAATCCATGGGCCGATTTGAATGTTAGAACCGCCCTTATTGGTTAAGACAACCAGAGGCTTTGCGCTTAAGACACACGCCTATCATTTCAGAGTAATTGTGCAGTGACCTTGATTAAGACCCAACCCTAAAATTCAAAATCTATTTAGCTCGATTCATGTACTGGACCATTTTTGTAAATTCATGGATTTCTAATTACTCCTCACTGGACAGGTTTTGAAGAATGCAGTGAAGACGTTTCGAAGTATGGACTGTTCGAATCCGTTGCCCATGTCCGTGATGGCTGCGGGTGAGGAGAGTATTAGCAGTAATCGGACAGAGACGGGGTCAGCGGGCGGCCGACGGCAACGGCGGAAACAAGGAAGTCAAAATAGGCGGCGTGGACGACAGTACGGCGGTTGTCGTGTTATTCCTGTAGGAAAAAACCAGTGATTAATTATATTCTTTTGTGCACCCATGTATTATAGTTGTTTACTCTTGTCCTTGTGCAATGTATTATTACTGTGAATAAGTAGGTTAGGTTAGGTTTGATCAGCATAGTTACTTAATATCGACACCAATTGAGTGGATGTAGATATGGGGGAGCGACTCAGAGCGAGTTGGACCGTTTGTCTTATTATTGTGGGAAAAAATAGAGATCCTGCTTCCGAATTTCAGAGTTGGGCAAATTATACCATCAAAAAATATTTAGAACTTTGTCAGAAAACTTTTGTACGAGAAGGTAATATCTGTACTAATTACAAATTGATGCAATTACAATTTCCTAACTTTAGCTATAGCATTATATAATAACTCACCCATCCCTTAATCTGTCCAGCACTGTACAGAGTTAAGGAAGCGTAGTCAGGAAGTAATTATAGGCTGAAAGGAGGGTTGGATTGGAAGTTGAAAGACAAACGACTCACTTGGATGACATAGGGCCTGACAATTAAAATAGTCTGTGGCCGTGGCGTGGACGACAGGGACGCCAGGGAAAGCGCATATTCCCAGCCAAGGCCCTTTTCGGATTACCCATTCCCATTACCCTACCCTGAATTGTACATTCGTACGTTTTAGTCTAAAAGTCCAAGTTTCAAGTTGGAGACTTGAGATTTTTTAAAGTAAAAAAGTTTGAGGGTTCCACAGCTTGAAGCTAAGATTGAATGCGTGCACCACGTTGTTGTTGGGTACAATTGGAAAGAAAAGGTGAGCCCAATAATGTAATTTTGGTAATGTGGTCTTCTGTCTCCTCCAGATCTTCATCAAACTCAAAAATTAAATACGCGTGTCTTCCGTCTGCCTCTCGCTTCCAGCAAAACCTGTCTCCGTCGATGTGCCACAACAGCTCACGCCTTCAAATAATGCGAGGAGCAAATAATGTCACTGAGTTTTTTGAGTCATTAGGAACTTAAAGTAAAAAAAATAGGATTAGATTTAGTTCATTAACTAACATTAGGTTATTTTATGTACATATATAATTTAGTTTGTGTGAAAATACAAAGAAAAGTGAGCAAATGTCCAGCACATAATGGTTGTTATGATGAAATTAAATGTTTAACCATTTTGTTAGAAATGTTTGCAGTAGAAAATCGTAATGTTTTAGTTGTAAAAATTCGCTACCGCTCTACGTGCTGGGTAATTTGTATGTAGTTCCTTTTATTATGAAGGAGGTTGAGTCGAATAAATCGGAATCGGAATGCGTAAATGTAAGTTGTTTGCTAGAACGACTTGCGAATTTCAATCTTTAATTTCAGTCAAATAGATTTTGCCATGATGATTGGCGACAACCATATTGGCAAATATTTCTGACCGCCAGTTGGGAGGGAGAAGCCTCCAACTTAACACGACAAAATTCGTAATAAAGCACATTGATGGCAGATTTTTTGAAAATAACATTGCCAAAAGACTGGAAAGGTTGGAATTTCGGAAAAAAGGAAATTAATTTAAATGCAGTATTTTTTGATAATACGTAGTAACAAGATGGCGAATCAGACGTCGAGTTCATGGCGCACGATGACAAAAACTTATCGAATGCCGTATATACCCTCACCTCATTGCAGTACATCTTTATCTTGTTCATATATTTTTCAACATTAAAAATTCAAAAAGTATTGAATGTGATTTATTTGTAAAAAATTTTGATTCTTGACATTGTTTGACTTTGATTAATTATTTGACCATATGATTGTACAAACAGAAGCAAATATAGTATTTATCTTAGTTGCGGAGTTCCAGCTTCAGTTTTGTGAGTTGTGCACATACCTAGGCCGGAGAACTGTTACAACAATACTAAAAATTCAAGTGTCATTGTACTGATCCTGACGATAATGTAATGGTCCCAAGTCCCAAATGGTAGAGTTCTACCAACTAATTGTAGTTCACTCGCTTCTCAGAAAGAACATACAATCCTGATGATATAATTCATAGATCGTTGCATTCACAAGGTTTTAAGTCCGTAATGACTAATGACAATGACAATACGCCATAATTACATTTGATTTTGTGATTTTATTTTATTCAAACACAGTATCATCAGTTCGCTTAAGCAATATTTTAGCAACAGTTCAAATGAATGGCATACTAATATCATCACTATGTGTGATTATCAATTATTAGGGTGTATCCGCCTCCAGTGATATGTTAAGGCGAACTCACATCAAAATCAAATGAGACATTTTCCAAACAAAAATAATATCGTGATCTACCCAATCGTACTGCATTATGATCTACGCTGACATTATTTTATTAGTATATGCCGTTTTAGGATACTAATTGACATTTGGGAGGCTATGCCGAGAACTCAGTTCGTACAATTACAGAGTTAGTCTGTGACGTACCTCTCAACAGGAAATCGCTAATTCTCGGGAAAAGAGTAAACAAAGTGTTAAACCTAGTCACTAAAAAGTTACAAGGAAAAATTGCATCGCCAAAGAAACGTTGACTATGAGAAGGAATTACAAGGCTAAAACGTGATGACATTACGAAAAAAGTAGCGAGTTCGAAATATCGCAAAAGAAGACACTCAACTCGCGATCATTGCTTCCTGGCTCTACTTCCGGTCTTCCATAAATACTTCCTAATTACTTTACTTCTATACATTTAACGTTTCTTAGGTTGACAGTTACACTTTAAATATTTTGACCTTTGGTTAAATAATACCGCAAGAAGTGGTAAGGACTCTTCACAAGGCTCCAACAGCAAAAAGAAAAATAGCGTATTACTAGCTTTAAGTACAGGGTGGATACGATGGATTACCCTGTTCTCTCTAAAGTGTGGATAACTATTGTATCCACCCTTTGTTAAACGTTACAAGAAGGGTCGAGTAGCTCTATTGTATTATTGGTCACGGAAGCCTACATGACCTACTTGGGATTGATTGGGATCTACTACAATGTGGTTTTTGAAGTGGGCGGAGTGGGGCGAACAGACTTAAATTATCAAAAATTTGCCTCAATTTAAATTGACAAGCAACAACTATTTTGGATTACTTGGTGATTAGAACCCAGATGAAATCAGGTGTGCATTGATATTTTGATTTTGTAGATCCTGAACAAAAGGATTGTGAAAAATGATATTTGACCTGTGTCTGTAACGTGAGCAATCCCTGCCGTCAAAGGATTGGTAGTTGAGAAAATCGATTGATCACTTCTTGAAATTATTCGAAACACAAAGTAGACATATTGCTAGGATGTTAAACTCGAATTTTGCATATGTTCCATATCTGAATGAGGAAATTCGCCATTTGATAAAGAAAGGAGAGGCATTGAGTCAAAAAGTAAAACAAATGTGACCGCTGGAATAGGCAAAGAATCCAAGTGATCCTGCTCAAGAAGGTACTCAGTAGTCGTTCGTGTGTGTGATGGAAAGAGAAACAGGTATTATGGCCTGTGACAAAACATATCTTAACTAAGAAGGTCATGGAACCCAAAGTAATTACATTGAGACACTTGAGGATATTTCAGCAGTATAAAACGGAAGCCACGCTGCTTGAAGATTATCTTAACTGTTCGACATCCAGATGGAACTGGGTTGATGGAATCATGGATCCGCCTGTTAACTGAAGTGGTTCTGGAATTCAAAATCAAAACATGTCAGTTAGTAAACTAAAATCAAAATTGCGCAAGTTCAGATTGTAGTCAAGTTAGTCATGTTGCGTGCCATCTACTAAGTATTAGGGAACGGGTCGGCTCTATTTTTCTTTGCCCAGATTTGCCTACGGAGATTTATTGCTCTACGAAGATAATTTGGCCACTTAGGATCTATATTTCTTGTTCCTGCGTCTTCCTTGGAGGAATATACATAAAGCTCACCAAAAAAGTAATGAAACGACGCAAGAAGTTATACTATCGATAATGGAAATATGGAAAAAAAGAATCTAGCGGTGTATGTAAGTTATTTTATACAAATTCAACAACGTTGCCCCAAACACCAAACCAACCGAAAAAAATTCGCAACTTTGTTCTGATTGGTAGTTTGAGTATATATATATATATATATATAAAAACTATATAAAACAAAAAAAAACTATAACTATATATTTATCGACGTTAAATATAACTTCTTTAAAGTATCATATTCGTGCACAATCCAAGAAAAACTGTTGGCATACGACAGGAGCACCTGGAATCCATTTCTGAACGTTAATTCTAAAGCTGGATTGAAGTATTCGGAGGGAATTTAGAAAGTTTTCCGGGTTTGCAAATTATTCAATGGAATAATTCTGGGTTGAGCTCAATTTCTTGAGTCGGGTGTCGGGTCTGTTACAATCTCTGACTAGGTCAGACACGGGCGACAATGTTGTGACGACTGCCATGGAGCGAAACAAAGTCGACAATTGGTCACCCGCACGTGACCGTTACTATTTTGGTCGTTTTATCAACTAAGTTTTACAATACGCTCAGATTGCCCATGAAGCATATAGGATGAACAAGCATGGATTTGCACGATATGTATTATATAACATGGAATAGGCGGAAGCATCTTCGGTACATAAATACGTTATGCGTTATGCGCTGGATGTACAAGGCTAGGCAGTATCCCAAGAAAATGATTTTCCCAATTGTGTTAGAATTTACAGGTTACCTCACGGAAATCAATATGTCTTCGCCTGTCAAAGAATCACAATATTAGGTATCAGTGCAATATACATGTTCACGTGAATACGTTATGTTTGTTGATTCGATTTTCAATTTAAGATATTTCTTGAACTTTCAGCCTACCGAAAAACTAAACCCAGCTTCCAATAAATATACAAATTAAAAATTTCTTCACATCGAGTTCAAATCACTTCATTTTCGCAGTTGATCTGAATTCTCGCACACGGATAGCTTCCACTTTGAAAAATTTGAAACACGGATGACTCTTTCAACTTACCATTGAAATAGTGACGTTAATTCCCAGATTGCCATTTTCGGCAAAGAGTTGAGCAATGCTAGTGTCAAATACCAAACAGTCCGAGTTTAATATTGCAGAAGCAACCCCTTCATGAATGGACCGCGGTGTGGCCTCCCAAGTCAAGCGACGACGATGTCCGTTAAGTTCTAGTCTGAAATCAATATATCGATACATATTAAAATTTCGGAATTCACATGCTTCAGCTGCTTGGTGATTACCTACGATAGTTCATGATCATACCTGTAAGCAAACTTCTCTGCTTGCTTGCGTGAACCAATGAGCTGAACTATGGCAAAGAACTGCTGACCATCGTTTTTGTCCTGCTTCTCGAGAACGAGCATGAAGTGATGTCCAAAGCAGGATTGCATCATGACCCAATCCACAGCACCGGGAAGATTTATATCAGTCGCAAGGAAAACAATGTCTTCTCCTTGAAGTGTAGTGATGGACTTGTGAGACATCATGAGATGAGGCATGACTTGTTCCAATGATCCCTGCCATTTGCTGAAACAAACAAGGCGTTGAACTTAGGTTGAATGTTGAATTGACAAGAATATATGATTCATGCATTATCAGAATTCCTCCAAATGCAACATCTTTCATCACAATCACTCGATTTGATCGATTGACTCGAGCATTTTCACATTAAGGACGTAGATCATCATAGACCGCACAAAAAACAATTCCAACGAGAACGTCAAAGCAATACGAATGAATAAATAAAATTGTTCAAATTACCAGACTGAGCCAGGACAGGGACAGACGTAAGGACGAAACTCACAGGCATCTTCATGTTCCATTTTCTCTGTATGAAGAAGCATTACTCCACATCCGTTCGAGGAATATTTACAGGGAAAGAACACAGTGTTTGCAACTTTCTCCATCGCCAAGTTACGGATATTTCCTGATGAAAGTCAACGAATTAAAGTATGTATATAAGGAGCAAAGAGTATTCGCCAATGATTTTAATTAAACATCCATTTACCTAGTGGTCCACGGCAGGTAGGACAACAAGTGAGCTTGGGTCGACAGATGGAGCACACCAAGTGACCAGCTTGGCACTGAAAGATAGGTGGAAGGACATAGTCGAAGCAGACTGGGCACTCGAAAAGACTGGCCAGGTCAGCCGGCGAATCACTGCTTGTGCCAAAAGCACTTCTTCTCTTGGGTACACTCGCGCTATTTGGTGTTGTCGTCATGGTTGCTTGACCGTCACTGGGCGGAACCGGTAGAGGTTCAGGAAGAGGCTGTTCGGTAACTGCCGCCGCCAGGCCAAACAGGATCGGCCGAGGCACCGTCGACGCCGCGTTCGCGCTAGCCCCTTCAATAGTCTCGGACACGTTGACTCCCTTAGTTTTCAAAGATGATAATTTGTCAGGATCCGAATCCTGAGAGCGTCAAGAGCTCTGACTGAAGTCTGATACCGACGCTAATTAATCTGTGAAATCAAAAATCACAATATTATTTCAGGATCCTTAATTGCAACAATTTCTTGCTCGTCAAAATACCAAAGAGATGGAGAGGGTAAACATAAACATAGACATTAATTTTAAATTAATTTTAATCGATATCGGAAATTCATATAATCCTTGAAACTTTTTACGTGCTGACTTAGCAGGAGCAGGAACCACTATAAACACTGCCTCGAGATTCGAATAGGTAGAGTTAATAATCATCGATCATCGTGATCATTGAGTCGTGTGTTGTGATGACGCACTAATACTTATGGACAAGATGTTGGACTAAGAACTTGCAAGTATACGAATAGCTAATTTCCTAAAAACTTGTCTTACATTTCAGGCTGAAAGCTGAAATGTTAAGTGAGACTGCATAATCTTAAGCGGCATGTGAGTTGTATCTTGTATAACACTGTCAACTGTCATTAAGTATGCTGAAGCAGTGCGAGGAACCAAACTTTCTTCCCACCTGTTTTACTGCAATTTTATTGGGAACTAATTCTTTTCATTTGACGAAGTTGCGTTGCAGCATATCGAAGCTAGCTGAACCATAGGAATTCACCTCTCCCTTCTATGTATTACTGCACTCAACCCGTCACCCTTGAATGATTCATAAATATATAGCAGACTGCTATTATAGCAGTCCATCAACGAAATGCAACTTGCAACTGATATACGTCACTTGCTTTATTATTATTTTACTTTCACCGTTCATATAATATCTTATGTGGTATTCATTGAATTGACAAGTCTGACACTCTGATCTCTGATGTCTGAAAACTCTGATTCTCTCGCTGCAGAACCAGATATAAAGCTTGTTCCGACATTTTACTATACTTATAGGAAGGACGTTGACGTTACTTTTGATACCCTCTACATTTGTAGTTGTATGTTTTGATGGAACATGGTGCCTAGCCCAAATCTTATTGGTCATTGGTTGCACACTGCGCTGTGGAGTAAAACAAGCTCGTTCCTTCGGCCTATCCCAATATCCCAATCCCATGGCTTTTAAACTCCTCAGTGAAAGTGACCCTGCCCACAGGGTCAAGTATGTAATTTCCGTGAAATCCACGTTATTTCATAAGTACTTGATCCTGTCTTAATAGCAGGGTTCTCTGGTGGGTCAATGTGTCAAAGGTCAAACTGACCTCTACAACATTCTACCACAACGTACGTCACTTCCTTGCATCCTAGAAAGGTTGAACGTGACAGATGACAGATGTCGCTTACAAATTTCAAGTCCTGTCACCTGTGTGATTCTGCCGAGTCGGCACTTCGACAATTAAAGCTGGTGGAAAGGAAATACAAGAATACCCCTATATCTCAATTTGGATGTTAAATATTAAAAAATAAATCACCGTACATTTCACAGCGCATGTTCAAAGCAAATCTTGAATATAATTATAACTTGCTTACCTCTTTTCAGCCACAATTTCAACTGTGACTGTTCAGAATTCACATAATAATACTACTACATGCCGTGGAGCGCTTCATATTGAATGTTGCTTCTTTAGGTTAAATAATGGAATGTGAACTTGAAGGAACTTTTAGCAGGAGTCGTCGGTCGGTGGATGGCCTGGGCTGGTGCCTGTGCCAGGTGGTGAGCTTTGACACTTGATGGACCACTCGTCTCTTCCTACTTGTGACTGTGACTTGATCCGATTGCGTTACGTGGACCAAAGAGACCAGGCGGTGGACCAGAGAGGACGTAACCCAGACAGACGGATTAGAACATCAATACTTAATAAAAACCAGTCAGTCGTCGTCGTCGTCGTCGTCGTCGTCGAGTAGAATGAGTATGAGTGAGTGAGCGGAATAGGAAAAGGGAATACAAAATAGTTGCCAGATCGTCGGGTGCAACTTGCATACTGAATACGAGCAAGCAACCCCGTCCTCCCTCAATCTTTCAGATTCAAGGTACTCGGCACAACAATAGTACTTTGAAATTATACATCATAAACAACATAGAATGTCAACAGCCAAAATTCTGATGCTAATGGTGTTAAATGTTACATATAACAAGTTTCAAAGATATTCCGTTGTGGAGATTGTTGGAGTTGTAACAACTACTCCCAATTGTACTCATGAAATTTTAATAAATCTATATAGGTCTTAGGTCGTGAGTCTTTATGTGCAGCTGTGTGTATTAATTGAACTCGTGTGCATTGTACTACAATCTAGAGACCAGAGGTGAGGTATTCCACAAAACCAGGATAGTCCTTCTTGCTTTGCGAAAGGGATCCTTTTCATTGGTGGAAGGATTAAATTACTTAATTTAATCTTTCCACAAATTTTAGGAAAATCAAACGATCGTAATAGATATACTTCATATCTCAAAATCCACTAACATAAGACCAGGGACAAAAAAAATCCCGAATATTTTAGATTCCGTGTACCCTGATACGAGAAACGAGAAGTGTACTATCGAAGCCAATAATATCATTCACAATTAGATGAAACAAACTGCAAATTAATTATCTAACAAAATCACAAATCGAAACGTGAACAAAGCGTCAACAAACAAAACAACTTGGAACACGCCACTTTAAAAATGCATAAAAATTGAAAGGTTTGGAATAGTCTGAGCTCGAGAAAAATGCAAAGGGATCTTTCTTCCAGAAATAACTTTCTTATTTTCAGTTCCAAATCATGAACATGAATATTTCACTTTAGACAATCCCTATATCTTAGCCTCTTTGGAGTGAGCGTTGGGTCTACGCTTCTGTACCAGGTACCTCCATGGGTATTTAGTATTTGATTTGAAAACTATCAAAAATAAAATATGCTATCTTTAGATGATAAAAAGCTGATTTCAAAACTGGTGTAATATGGAACAGTATTTGAATATATTTTAATGTAAATTTGTAAAAGACGTCGTTTGCGCCGAATATGCTAAATATGAAACTGCGGAATAGTGAACTCAGAAAAGTGACCAAAGTGACTAGTTTGTAATTGCATATGCCGTGATCTAACTTCGACATGAGTGAGTCAGTTGGTTATATATTTACTTGAATACATTTCGTTAATCCGGAAGACGGCAGGAACTGTCTGAGAACACATACACATGAACATCAAGATCAAGTCATCAGCAAGCACTACAAAGAGCTCAAAACTTCTCAAACCACACAAAAAAGTTTTTGGCCGGGATTACAAATAATAAAATACATGCTGAATTATTAGAGTCTTTCAAGGAACAAGGAACGCGCACGCGGTTATATTTCGTCTCATCACTTTGAATTAGAATACACTTCATTCATATTCACTATTCATGGTGACATTTTGTTATTCCAATTCCAAGGACGGTGAAAATCCTGACTTATTTTGCTGCCAGCAAAATTATGCAACTGCGAATTGCAGCCCGGTACTTACTGAAAATGAACCATGCATATTTATCTCGTGCAATATTTGCTAAGCAGTTTCACTGCTACTAAGCGAAATAATTGCATAATTTAAGTATGTTTGAGCAGCATCAATTCGTTCAAGTAACGTTCCGTAATTCAACAACGATCAAACGAGGCAGAACAGACAGAAACTTAATAGCAAAGTAGCCTCCCTCCAGTAGTCGATTCCTCTTTTGCCGACGAGAGTCATCTGATTCTACAATAATTACAATTGGTAGCTATAATTTAGACTTTATACAATTTTAATTATTACAACTATTATAACCAATAAGTAATATTAAAAACACAATTAATTAGTTCCTCCCTAAGCTGCCCAATCATTTATTATTAGCAGAGATGGGCTACTTACTTACAATGAACTTTTTCAACTTTCGAGATACGAGTGTGAAACTTTGGATCTGCACCGGTCATGATCTTTTGACCTCAATGGTGAAAAAGTATTTTCAAGTATTTCAAGTATTTGGGTACGTTAGCAAGTATCAAGTACTTCCGTAAGTATTTCGATTTCGTGAAAAAATACCCGTTTTTGCAAGATTTTGGTCATTTATTCGCATATTTGTGATATGCAAACCAGAATTCCAACAAATTTTGGAAGTCCGATAACATTCCTTTGCAGGCGGCTCAGCTTTCCTTACTCCAACCGGGAGTTGCGTATCAATTTGAATGGAACGGTTCGAAATTCTATTGCCAGACAATCCAATAATGTAATTAGGATTGTGCATAAATTCAAAAATATGCAAAATTATACAAATTTATTTAATTAATTATTGAATTAACAATTTTGAAAAATTGTGTATACATTCAAAGAGCTCAATACTTGTATGGACCATCCCCCCGAGCCCATGATCACAGGACTGGGAGCACTTGGCTGTCAAAAACTATAAAGAACTTTGACGAAAGCTATTGATACCTTAAACCGAAACGATGATGCGTCTATTCACAAATATTTAGAAATAATGCAGTTACCAATAGTACGCCAGCAACTGACCTTTCTGTCTGCAAACAGCACATTTTTCGTATCAAAAATTGATGAGTTGCAACAGAAAGAACGCAGCATCAAGAATGCTTCCCTTCGTGTCGCAATATAATTACAGCTTTGCAATTTTTATCACAGCTACCGAGACGAGTATCAAGATTCACAAGTATATTTTGTCAGTCATTTGACGAATATAATTTTTAAAGTCAATAATTAATAATTTAAATGTCGAATTTCGAAAATCGTTTTTTTTTTCGTTTTTTGGCCTAAATTTTGATTTTTTAAGCAAGTATTTGAGCGAGTATTTCGACTGTTTTAAAGGAAGTATCAAGTAAGTATTTCGGGGTTTTTAGGTAAGTAAGTACTCCATCTCTGATTATTAGGCTGGCTTTTGGCTTGTGCCATAGTGCACTCCCAAGTTTTGTATTGCTGCTTTCGAAAGTTGAAGCTACATAGCAGTATGTACCTGAAGGATTTAGCTTTGGGAACAGAAAGAAGTGTGGCGGGAAACAAAATGTTACTGTCCATCGTGTTATCGTATCATATCTGTTACGAGTTGCGGGCCTTTTGATTTTGACTCACTGACTGGCAAAGAAGGCAACAACTGACAAGACAACGGGTACTCCTAAAAGACACGCCCGACTCACGCCCTCACGCCCACCTCCACGCCCGGTTGGGCGTGGACGTGTGAGCCAGTGTTGCCGGATTGCGCAGCATTCCGGCGTGGTGTATTCATGCACCTAAGGTTGGAGTGGGCTGGGTATAGGTCGGGCGTGGAGTGGGCGTGAGGTTGGATACGAGTCGGGCGTGGAGTGGGCGTGAGG
>JAQFYU010000013.1:0-50284 GCA_034694905.1 Ceratophysella granulata | reverse complement strand
GTTTTGTCACCGCGAATGCCATTTCGCGGTTTTTGCTTCGCTGTTTTTGCTTCGCGGTTTTTGATTCGCGGTTTTTGCTTCGCGGTTTATGGGTTCGCGGTTTTTGGTTTTGCGGTGTTTGGGTGGACCCCTTCTCCTCCTGGTTGAAATGACACATTAATAATTCCTAGACACAGTTTGGGCTTGAAATATAAAAACTTGAAAGTTGTTTCAAGGATCTCCTTTATGACAAATCCACTTCTGTCCAAGTGGTTATACGTTCTCTAAATCCAGAATCCAGCGATGCTTTTCATTCAGACCAGACAGACTCTGTATTTTCTTTCAGGTTTGAGTAAACAAAATATATCTTTGGTAACATTCTGATTCTGCTATGGCAAGATCTTGGAAACAAATTCATATATGAGTTGATATTAGTAAAAAAGGTTTAAACGCTCTAAGCAGTGGCGTTTCTAGGAATTGGTCAAGGAAGTTGCCGAAAACTGAAACGAGATGTTGCTAAATATTTGGCACCGAAATATTCTGTTAAAACATGCAAAAATATTGACTATTCGGTGCTGGGTGGTGGAAGTACGATATTTTGAGCGAAGCCGAAGAAAATGTTGAGATTTTGATCCATTTTCACTATTTGCGGCTTCATTTCCGATTTCAGTTTCGAAAGCTAAATGTTCTGTTCGAAATCTGTAGAAAGTTCAATACTTAAAAGCCGATATCGGGAAGTTCTTCGCGCAGCCCCAATTCTTGATGACATTTCGACTGATTTCTGTTATTTTTTGCTTCATTTTCGACCTGTGTTTGAAATTTAACGCCCCACTCGTTACGTAAGAAATTCAACAATTAAGTGTAGATGGAAGGATATTTTGCGCGAAGCGAGGCGAAGGAGGGGGTGGGGGTGAGGATCCTTCGGGCCCATGTGCACAACTTTCTCCCTTGGCCCAAAGAGTTTATCGAAAAAAGCGTATTCCCTGAGTCAATACAAATCGGATGAGGGAATAACTAAAAAAGCGTTCTGTCAGTTTAATCATGATTCATGATTCTAAAATACATATTTTAATTTCAGGAATCGGGAGCATCAGCACATTAATGGTTCTGGCCTTTGAGAGATATCTGATGATCTCCAGGCCATTTCAGATTCAGGCGATTGGAATGAATCATGTTGCAGTTCTCATTGTGGCCATTTGGACATATTCAGTTGTTCTCACTGCTCCGCCACTAATTGGTTGGGCGTCCTATGATTTTGAGGGACCTGGAATCAGGTAAGTTGGATCATATCGACACATGTTCCTTTTTTGGAGTTTAACCTTACCTATCTTTCAAATCGACCTTGATGAGCTCATTTGCGGCGAATAAGTTTCTGGTCAACTTCGTTAATTTTCCCCCAAAACCAAATCATAGCCTTTCTTTTTCAAAAAAAGCGTTTGCTTTCAATGATTTATTGATTTGAAGCTGACCCTAACTAATCTAATTAATTTGCTCATTGTCACAGCTGCTCAATCGGATGGGAACGCCGGGACCATTTAACACACTCTTATATCGCTTTCCTATTCATCATGGGTCTCATTCTTCCATGTCTCACAATCTTTGGGTCCTACCTTCAAATAGTACGAACTGTCATCAAGTCGGTAGGTCGGTTCCCTTCCGCTCGGATCGGAATCATAGGCGTTCCTCTACCACTGCCTTTCGGGCTTCTAGTCAAATTCAAGTCTCATTAATTATTAAGTATTTATTATTTAGGCTTCAAATCGACAAGGAGGTGCTGTTGAACGCGCGGAGCTGCGGATTGTGCTCATGGTCGCCACAATGGTGACTTCCTTCCTAATTGCTTGGACTCCATATGCTACTGTCTCATTGAGAATTGTTTTCAACCAATCTGTAAGTCCCACGATGGCACTAATTCCAGCTCTCATTGCCAAGTTCTCGACGTGTTTCAATCCGGTCATTTACGTGGGACTCAATACACAGGTAAAACGTATTATGAATTATGACCACAGCCCGAAAATGGACATTTTCCGCTTTGACGGAATGATTTTAAGCCGATATTAGAGTGGTCTACTTGGAATCAATTATCATGGATAGCTGGAGGCGGAAATAGAATGATTTCTTCCATGTTTTCTTCTTCCTTAGTTTAGAGCCGCGTGGAAAAGAACATTTCGCAACCAAGAAGGTCAAGAAGGAGATATCGATATGAGTGCTCGTAGAGGTGAAAATACTGGCTTCACGGTGGCCATACCAGCTGAAGAATGATCGTGTAAAAACATAGAAGTAGGAAACCTGTGAGGCAGTTCCCAAGAAACCTTATGTCAATATTATTGCAAGTTAATGAGCTGAACAACTTGGAGAACGTTCCTAAAGCGTCTCACTGTCTCCAAATATTTTCCACAGCGAATCGGTCAAGAAATCCTGGCAGAGTTTTCTAATATTTAAAGGAATATGTTATTGCTACGCTCTACGACTAATTACTGGACTATTTACTTTATTTTACTCATAAGTACAAAACGATTCCCAACTGTACACGGCTATTGTACCTTTAAGGTATAAATCAAACGAGAAACGACTATACGTTAACGCTACATGTTATATAAACATAATAAATCATGTATAAAAATATATATATAATTATTTTCTTGTGTGAAGTGGAACACAATATGGTGGACCTGTCACCTGTGAATACAATAGCGGAGGAGGAAGTACACATTACACATCTCAGCCACAGAATACATAAATACGCAGAAGTCTGCTACGGCAGTTTAGCAGTGCGTTGGGCAAGCCAAGAGCTTAAAATCCTTCGTCTTGGAAGTCTTTCAGCGTAATTTGATGATTAGTTTGGAGCTTCTCAACTGTTTCCACATTTGATTCACTCAGAAAGCTAAACACATTTATTTGAATGCTGTCTAATGCAGGATTTTCAACTTCGTCATATCCAGCATGAGTAAGCCTGAAATTCAGAAAAAGAGAAGTTACTACAAAATATATCTTAGGATAATGAATTCCCTCAAATATTTTGCGGTACTCTCTGTGGAAAAACAAGAAAGGACACGGACAAGTGGTGTTCAAACTTCGCGAAACAAAAACCCCTCTCTTGTTTTCCCACAGAGAGTAACACCGCCATTTGTCGCTAGCTTCGTACCACTGGAATATTACACGCCACTATGTAGCAACACAGCACTTATTACGAATTATTATTAGCCATTAAGAATAGCCAAGTATTTAAATCTCACCTTTCGCAATAAGCAGCATCATCCGATGGAAATTCAAAATTAAACATAAATGGAACACGCTTGAGGGCACTACCTGAACGTGCGAGCGTTTCGTGTGTCAGAATAAGGATCCTGATGCTCCCATGTAAGAATCGTTGAACAATTTCTGCTTTCCGCTCCAAATGTTCATCCTGGAACACCATAGTATTTGACGTTGTGAAGATTTTATAGCATTAGACTTTTGACCATTACTATTGAACATAATAAACAGACCACTTACCAGCAAGAGATGACATTCCACTGAAATAGCATTCAGTTTTTGGAAAAGCCACACCGACTTCTCCAAGCAGTTGCAGACGATGTAGGCCTGATCGTGAACCAATTTATTTCCTAAAGCTTTCAAACAGAGTAACTTCTCTTCGTTGCAATCGGTCTTGATAAAATAGTGCTTCATTAGATGAATATTAATTCTTCTGTGTTCCCTTTCCTTTGTGTATGCCGAGATTCCTACGTCCGTTGAGGACTTTGAGATGGGTACAGGAATATCAGTTGTATTTTCCAAAGTGACTGTGCCGTGTTCCTGTGTCAGATTACTTCCATAATTGGCTTGGTCAGCTGTAGCTTCAAAATCCTTGCTTGAGTCTGATATATTAGAATTTCTCCGCTGAGTAGTTTCACACGTGAAATCGCTTGATAGCTCGTTATCACAAGATGGTGGACTCAAACTATGTGGTGAGTATGTATTTTTAATTTGAATCTCTGAGGTAGATTCACCCGGAATACTGGTTTGCTCTGGCTGATTGTTTACGGCAACCGGGCTTCGCAAGATTTGTCTCATCAGGTCGGCAAGTCTTGCACTCATTCCACAAGTTAGTACGACTATTTGGGTCTGGTTATTCAGTCGAGACGCAATCTGTACAAATTAAATAGATCAGTTTTTAAGTATAAAGCTTTTACAATTCTCAGAATTAGACGGAATTGAAAGCACTTAATATTAGTCGAGTCTATTAAAGTGTTTGCGATTGATCAAAGGAGTAGCCAATAATAATAGTAGCCATTTCTGTAACTGATTGATGAACTTATTATACTTGTATGTATCTTTAGCTTTTGTTTTATCACTTTGACTTGGTAATACTTCTTGTGTTCCATTCGTATGCCATTTTTGGAATTATTTAGCATTTGAAGATATGCTTTGCCATAGTTTGTGTAGGTAGTTTTCATGCATATTTGAATATTTAGAATCTCAAACTCAATACTCAAAACTTGGAACAATTCAAATTAGTAGCAAATAGATGACCATTCATTTGCATCGGCATACGAAATAGGAGAAGAGGTTGTGCGCATACATTATCAGCGCGTGATACCGTATGCGTCCTACCAAAGAAGAGCGGTAGGGCGCATTTGCAATCACTACTATGTATTACTTCTAAAGGAGCATGCGATCTAGTTCCGTAGGAAACTGTTCAACGTACTTTCAGAAGGGCAGATTTGAAGGTGTTGAGCTCCAACAGTTTGTTAGCCCCATCCAAAACCAGTATCTTTGCTGAATCATATAGCTGAGAATTTACTAGTTGAATTTTCTGAAGAATCCAGGGCGTTGTAAAAATCACTTGAGCGAAGTTATTTTTCTGAATGTCATGTGGAGCAAGTGTTTCTGTGGATATTAGCAAAATACCCTTAACACTCATAATGGCAGTCAATTCCTGGCAGAGCTTGAAAGCAGTTTGTGCAGCCTGAATTGAGGGATACAGCAGTATTGCCTGGGGAGCCAATACTGACTCAGAAATACATTGCAAAGCGCCTATTATTGCAGCACTGGTTTTTCCTTTAGTAAAATTAAGAATGACATCTTGACCCTCCAAAATATGTAAAATTCCGTCTCTTTGCGTTGGCCAGGGTTCAACAAATCCTTTCGTAATAATTCCAGCAAGAAGGCTTGACTTCAACTTTATACCACCGAAGTAACTGTCTTGCTCCGAAACCTGAATTTTGATGAGAAGCTTAAATTTAGGTGGAATAGCATTGATTCTGTATGAATCTGACGATATTTATTTCTTATTTTTACCTGGTTCGCTGCTGCAGGTAAATTAGGTTTGTCTTTTTTAGGAGGAGGAGGTAGAATAGGACATTCGTCAGATTCTTCAGGCGATGACGGCAGTAGTACGGGTAGAGACTGGACTATGGAAGGAAGACTGGGCGTATTATTAGGTTGTTTATTCATTGAATCGGGGTTGTGATACATCAACGAGGGAGAGTTGCTTTGATTTGGAGGTGACAGAAGGCACCTTATCAATAAACCGTCAGCATTTGGTGTTCGAAATTCTGAGGAAGATTCTCCTTGGTGGGATGCGATTGTTGGCTGTGGAGGAAGCATTCGGATATCGTCCTGAAAATTAGCAAAACCAGTAGAGTGAGATCAGTTATACACCACAACATAGGTGCGAAATGGTTGTCATTGTGAAAATGATTGTCATTTACTTACCTCTGTTCCCCACACCTCCGTCGTTTCTTCAATAAAATCCCAGTTTGTCTATATAAATTGTAAATTGCAAAAGAATAGGAATCCAAATTACAACAAGTCCAATTATGTAGTTTTAAGCGTAAATCAAAATCAATACGGATATACGCCTACGAATCAGTGACAATGGACGAATAATGGACATTACGCTCTGTCATAGCTTAGCTATGTAGTATTACTAACATTGGAATCTTCTGGTTCTGGGTAGTGTGCCACCAGTGCTGTCGGAGGTGGAGTCAAAACCACAGTGTTCACATCGTCAGCACCGATAGTCGAAGGTACACTCGCTGAATGAATAGGCACATTGTTTTCGTACACGATGCAGTCCACCAGTGGTTCACTACAGTTTAAGAAATGTTGACGTGAGCGCTGGATTGACGATCAGTGCTAATCTTAGTCAAAATTTGATACGCCAAAAACCATAAACAAGAGCCATGTAATTTTAGCATGCTTACTATTTCCTATTACCTATTTTCCATTCCAGATATACTAGTACTGGTACGTTGAGTGAAAGCATCAAATTGAGAATGAAGCCCGGATGTTCTGGGAGTCTTGCGAGAGAGCTCGGCGATTCGGTTCCACCTAATGGTTTGATCTTTTATCATGAGCCAGATGGGATCCTTATCTCGTTTGAAATTGCTCAAAACACTGTCCAACCTGATATTAAATAGAATATTGGGTGCATAGTGGTGAAACTACGTATCACAATTTTTACAACATTATAATTTATAATACATGGTATGTCATACCATGTTAAATCTGGAATCTCCAAGTCGAAGGCTTCAGCGTAGCTACTACCTTTGCTAAGTTGTTGGAGTGCTATAGAGAGTTGATGTACATTATTGATTTCCATCTGCGAAAAGTTAAAATCATAGGACAAATTACACGATTTATAAACTCTGCCATTACGTCATTTTCAAGATGAATCATAATCGTCCTGTGAGCTTGTGTCGTGTGCTAAGAAATCTTATCAGCTCACCTCTAGTTTCTGCAGATGAGTGGCAAAGAAAGATTCTCTCCGAGCGATTTGTCGTTTCAAAATCTCGAACTGAATAAATAATGTTCTTACAGCCTCGGAGTGTTTTTGCTTTGTCTATTTCACACACCAAATATATTTTCAGCAATTAATTATTATATTCAGTTGAATTTTGATGATTTAGTAGAACGTTCAGTGTCCGACCCGATGTTTCTCTGTTCTTCAGCTCGTTTAATTGAGAACATACGATTCATGAGTTTACTTCAGGTCAGGTATCAGTGATCTGAAGTGTTTTTCTGTTTTTCAGTGATTTTGTATTGGGAAAAAGTCGTAAGTCGAAATTCATCATTTGAGTCTTAGATCTAATCTTATACTGACGACTAATATAAGTAAGTATAGTAGATTATTTTGATGAGCTTAAGGCGGGGAGGTGGAGCTGGGCGCCAGGTTCTTTCGTACGCGCTAAAGCCAAAGCGACCAAATCCTACAAATATAATTCTTCGTGCGTGGTGCGTGCAGTCATAATTTGATCTCGACTGTGCCTGTGGTGGTTTCCGTAGCCGTTTTAAATTCTTTTAAATCTTCATATTTTTCTATAGAAATAACTATATAAAAATTGAAAGAATTTCTTCCACTTCACTTCGCATAAAATTCCTTCCTTGGTATTGTTAATCTAATTTTTCAAAAGACTATTTTTCAATTGATATCGAACAATTAGGATAAATGTAGAACAAGGAGAAGGAGAGGTTACCATTTCTGAAACACGAGTCAGAGAGCCACAAATTCCATTGAGAAGCGTTTTTATCCGTTCAAGAAGAAGATACTTTTGTTTAATTTGTACTTGGTCTTCCCCCATTGTTAGTTTCTCAGTTAAGTAGGTGAACCCAGGTTCGGATGCGACAGCAGGAGGCTGCTGCTGATGAGGGTCTTGATTCATTTCCCCAATCCAGATTCTGAAAGTTCAGTTAGCTTCCGGTGTCCGGTGTTAGCCGCTGCTGTCCGTAAAACGGAATCAGAAATCCAAGTCGGTAGCAGGAGGCTAACAACACACATCATGTTCACCCATCATGTTGCTGAAAGGTGAAAGGATAAAAATAAAAATACATAATACATAATCAGATATGTAGTTGTACAATTTGTAAGTACTCAAGTTCAATTTGAATTAAAATAAATAGAGCAACAAAAAACAAAATGACTCACTTCGTTCGAGTGCTTCTCCCCAACCAGAAAAGTACTTAACTATAACTGACTACTGATACTGACCTTCTCAACCTCAACTACTGAGCTGTATTTATAAATTTTTGCAATCCAGTGCAATGTGGGAGGTTAGGTGTGCATGTGCAGTTTTCTTGTGCTGCTGCTGCTGCTGCACGAGGGCTGTCAAAAAAGTCTTGCGGGTTGGGTATTTGCGCGAAAGATAACGGCTTATTGATTTCATCGCTTTTCAATATAGTCTCCCAGAAGCGCAACACACTTCTTCAATCTCATTTTCACTGATTCTATACTATTTAAAAAAAAGAATTTCGAAATGCATTTAATGGGCCTAAAATTCACTGTTTTTGCCGCACTTATGTGACTGTACCTGGAGTTACCCAAACGATTATTCCAAATCCAACATGCACATTAATTACTAGTCCCATAGGTATTAATTAAAGCCCATTTTAGTAATCTAACAAAATTGCCGAAGTAGATTGCAGCCGTCGCAGTATTGTGACACATTCACGAATTTATTGGTAAAAATTGCGAATATCTTTACTGCAACTTTGTGAAAATATCTGAAAGTAAAATTTTCTCTGTGTAACTAGGATTTAGCCCAACTCGTATTTGTTGTTTCGCTTCAATTTAAAACATATTGTGTGCAGCTGCCTCGTTTAGAACTTCTGAAACAAATTTGTGAACGAGACGAGGTCACTGCAACAGCTTTTTGCTCATGTTGTGGCTTATGATGCTCTGATCGGGCTAATTTGACAACTTACCTCAGATTAGATCATTGCCACTTGATCAGACGTTATTATGACCGATTAGAGTTTAAAAAGTCGTTTATGGCCTGCATCTCGGGATTTTAAAATCAACTAGCAACATGGTCGCCATGTGCGTGTTCAAAGGGTTAAAAACTTTCCAGCTCCATTGGAAATGATTTTCCTAAAATTCTACTATTGATCTTGGACTCGGTGAAGATTGTTTTTTAGAATAACTATTTTCTTTGAATGTTTACGCAATTAAAGTTACAGCTCAGTATTTCCAACCTAATAGATTTATGGCACAATGTTTGAATCAGTGGCGGACTTTGGGCGACCGGTACCCGGGTCATGATTGAGTCTGGCCCTGCCGCGCTTGAAAAGACGCACCCATCTCTTAACTGTTGCCTTTGAAGGAGCTTGACCCTCCCAACACTAGACCAACCTCCCATGGATGGCAGTTGCCGAACAGCCTTCCTGCAATAAAAACTTGATGACGGCCCTGACCTCAATTTTGGTGATTTCCATTACAACCTCAAGTTTTTCACAAACAAAATTGTGTAACTGAACAACGAGTTGGAATTTGAAATTGACATTTCACACCATCTATTACTTTTGAATGTTCACTCGATTGACACCAAAAGGATTATGAATCAACATGCCCATGCCCAGATACCCAACCCGTAAGACTTTTTTGACAGCCCTCGTATGTGTGGCTTTTTTGGTTAGTGTTTTTAGCGAAAGGAAAATATGATCGTCGGACAGCAACAGGGACAGGAAACGGAAAAGAGGAACACAGAACACAGTTACGTACGGTGGTGGTGCGTATGGGTATAATGCACGTCTGTCTAGAGTCGGTGGTGGTGTTGGTCAAACAACCGATATCAGCAGATATATGGGATTTTGGGATGATGATGATGGGGCGTTCGGCGTTCTCATGCGATTATATTGCACACATCAAGTACATTTACATTACATGACTAACAGAGTCGATAATTTATATTATTAAATATATATTGACGTAAAGCTCGTACATCACCTCGGAGAAATGAATTATGATCTAAAAGCATTTTATTGCTCGGACGACTGTATGATCTATGTACATAGTAGGTACGCTTTATTTATGATTTTTAAACCTAACGAAAGTTTTCAATGCGGAAAGGAAACCAGAAACCACTAAACCCGTGATAACCCGTTAAAGATCAAGATAGGCTATGTTGTGAAATTGAGCCTTTGTCACCTATAAATATACGATATTTATTTTCAAGTTTAAATTACCAAATCAATATTCTAAAAAATCTACATAATATCAACGGCAAGCAGTACAAGTAAACAGAACACACAGTAGTTTGCCATTAATTGCAATAGCCATTTATTTTACTACAGTATTTAGATCTTCAAATAGTTTAGTGAATTATACATTGAGGTGTTATAGCATTAATCACTTCGCGCTTCCTACAAATATTCAACATAGTTTTCGTACTTATGCCATATGCTCGAAATGTAAATTGATTTCAGTTCTACAGTGTGTACATATAATTCGCTGCATTCCTACTTAACACTTACATCTTATTTAAGACATGTACAAATAATAAGCATAGCGATACCTACATAGTATAAATAGGGACTGATAGTGGGGTAAGTATTACAAATTGCTTTGCCCTCTTCTTTTACGCCATTATTACGACACAAACTGACTTTGTTTTACTGGCAATATTGACGTTTGAGAAGAGGTGGGGCTTCACAACAATAGGAATGGGAATACAAATTAATACACACAAATTTACGTACATTAGGATTATAATTTATATAATGTAGTAGACTTTCACTTGTAGCTCTCTTCTCGCTCGCGTTGAGAATTAACTGAAATGGAATTCATTTCATCCCCACAAGTCTTCTGAGCGTCCAAATTTGTACACAAGAGAACTGAAGAAAATGCAAAGGTTCTGTAAAAGAAGAGCAGTTCCTGGCCACTTCTCAGGTACATCTGTAGATACAATAAAACGTTTCGATTCATGTCATCATCATCACGGGACTCACACGGACAATTGTGTATAAAGTAACTATAAAGTACACACAATATAATACATAGAAAACATATGTTAGGATAAGAGCACGACTGAAAATGGTAAATCCCAGAAATCCCTAAACTTTTTAATTGCCAAATTGACGGTACAAGCAGCAGCAGCATTTGTTCATCTGTGATCAACGAATTATGAATGAAATCTGTTCCGTCCTGTCCGACAGCGTTGTGAATGAAGAAGGAGTAGAAGGAAGAAGGAATGGTAAATGTTACAAATCACAAGTCACTACTACTGGTCACAAATATTCGGATATAGCAAATCGAAAGGTAAGTACGTGTAAATCTTACCCGGGGGGATTACGAAGTTGGCTAAAAGAATCCATCCAGATGCAATTAATGACGCAAAGCCCATCACGAAGCCGATGAACAGCCAAGTCCGTGACCCACGCGGTCCAAGGCAACCGTCGGTAAATGCATCTCCTCTGAGTTGACCATTGGAAATCATATTAATCATGACCAGTGCAATAGTACCAAATACTCCACAGGTGTAGTAGGATTTGTTGAAGCTTTCTGGCCCTTGAGCTGCAATGTCAAGAATGATCCACCATCCGGTGAAGAACTATAGAGACCAAGTACAAAAATAGCAAACAACAAAAATAGAATACGACATTCAACTTTCATTCAACATTAAAAGGTTTGGAAGCTGCGTTGTTGGTGTAGTGTTTTAATTTAATTGAGGTTATACTTTTTATGGAATAAAATAATGGACGAGTACTATGTATTATGTAGTTGATATGAAGTACTAACTATGCTTTTGTGGGAGCGAACATGTAAAGTGTACGCGCACATACTTCTTGAATCAACAATAGATTAATTATTCGACTTGAGGCCGCTCGTTTTTTACTTTAATTCTTGAGAAACCGATACTCTAGGTTTCGCCTCAATTTCTTAGCCTCAAGTTGCATCCGTCCTCCCTCCTGTAACACTCCTACTATGTATGTATCTCCCATAACACTCCCAAAGTTCCAGGCGCATTATGCAATCACTACCCAATCAGCGTTTTGTACAGCAGCTAACAGCCATGGTGTGCCGTGTGCCTGGTTCAGCCAACAATAGCAGGTGTCAAACAAGATGTTTCAGTGTGTTTAGTTTCAGTTTGAATAATTATGTAATTATGTTTAAACTTTGAACTACTTTTGACAAGCCATACCAGAACTCCGGCCACTACGGAGGCAATACTGTTTCGCCGTTCGCCTTCCAAGCAGTCTCCACACTGGAAGTACTTCCAGATTCCAGACATGATTCTCCAAATCCAAACTCTGATATCCTTGTGAATCTATGTATGTAGTATTACATATGTATTGAATTGAAATCATGGAATTCAATTCCGAGTCATGTGTATAGGATATTTAGTGAAATGAGATTATAAATTTTGATCTTGTTACATGTGGTGACTGGTGACGTTTATTAGTGTTTGGTTGAGCACCGCCCACCCGACCCCACACTCCCCAGATAGACCTCGGACGTCGGCACAGATTATTTAATAAGTGAAAATACTTTCGACCACTGAAACTACTGTATTTTATTTGTATTTAGGAACTCTTCTGATTCGTCCGGCCGAATGAATGTGTTCAGTCTATTTCTTTCTCTTATTTCTTGTCTCACAAACAAGTCAACGTCAAAAAAAGCAGTGGCCAAAATCCAATCGGAAGAGACTACTGGAGAGATTATGTGTGTTCCGTGCTTTCTTCATGTACATGTGTTGTGTATTGTATGTATGTATCAAAGTGTCAACCTAATCTATGTATATACCTTGGTGTCAATAGTGAGAGGCGATGAGTCCGCTACTCACTTACTGTGTTCACTAGCAGAACAGCGAATTTAAGTTGCGACTTGCGCCATACACCACTGCTATCACGCTATGTATCAGTATAGCACAGTATGTATACATGCATCAAGTACACATATAACGGCTCTCAGGAAGTTCATGATTCATGATGATGATGATGCTCGTGAGAACAGATGTGTTTCCAGACGAGATCGGGCAACAGCGCAAAGGCAGAAGTGAGTGGAGACAGATGAAGAGGACAGGGTTTGCCCAGCTCGGGTGGTGAGTCGGCCAAGTAGCAACAAGGCCTCCTTCCTTCGCCGCAGCACAGGACGGGATTGACTAGCAACAAGACGACGGAGGGAAGGAGGAGACGCGAGTGGGAGAGCGAGAAGACGAGAGGTCCATGGTCTGGCTATAGAGCCTAGCAGGGTATAGTCCGTTCGTCTCTATGTAGGAAAAGGAGTTGTTGTTGTCTCGTCCCCATTCCCAGTCCCATGTCCGTCCTGTGCTACTGCCTCGCCTCAGAACCCAGTTCCAATCTCAAGTTCGTCGACATCAGGTCCACTGTCTCTCCGCCAAAGCAACCTCGTTCTCCAGTCGTCACCATACCAACACAACACCGCTCACGTCGAGGTCAAAGACTGACCTCAGCACCCACTACGGGCTCGGACACCACCTCCGTCACCCTCCATCGACGGGCTCTACTCGCACCTTCCCATCCCCACACGTACAACGTAGTTTCCCTCCATACGATCTCGGGGCCCTCCGAACCGAAGGCCAACGCAACAACACCAGCTACCTCCTCCGACGCAGTCAATCTCAGCTGAGCCTGAACCACTTTTAACTGTGCAGCCTCAAGGTGAACATAACACATAACAGTGACCAGTAATCAGTAGTCCTGCTGACCTTGAGCTCAAGTCTCATCCCGTTTCTTCTGTTCCTGTGTGTCAGACTTTCTATGAGTCAACAGTGACTAGGTGTGGGGTGTGTCATGCGTGGAGAGTGTACCAGATACAATTAACAGGCGATAGAGCTTCAGAGCTTATACCCTCTTCAACATCCAAATCCAACTGACTATGGGATAGCGAATCTAAAGCGTACATTAAGGTCAGTGATTAAATGTATCAGACGGCAGGCGACTACGACGCGATTGTTTATTGTTGCTGATACAAAAGTTACACCTTCGATTCTCCGTCTCCGTCGATCATACGTATCAAACATCAAACCCAACGAAAATCATAACGACAGGTGGCAGGAAACGAGAACGAAACCGCACACCCTGTGTTGAATGTCAAATACCAATGTGATTGATTTACAGCCGAAATTCGAGCCACGTGACGCTGACAGTTGAAACCTAAACCAGGATCGGGTCTCAGATTGAATTAATTTTAGTTGAACTGAAGTAACGATGAATTCCATGCCTGGGGGTGGTGGGGGAAACCATTATCCCGGTGGGCTTGGGAGCTTTGGTGGGAATAGTAGTTCACTGAATATACTTGGTGGATCATGGCCTGGACCTGTTGGTGGCGGAACTATTAACAGTGTTTCTGACATGCAAGCAATGCAAGCAAGAATCCCCAAGACTTTTCGGGACCCATCTGGAGCTCCTTTGAGAAAACTGAGCGTCGACCTCATCAAGACGTACAAGCACATCAATCAGGTAGTTCTGGGACACCAAATAAAATGTTATTTAAGAGCTAGCTGCTGAGCCAATACTAGAAATGAGATCGGAAACTACCAGCGCGTTAATGAGGAAAAAACAGCAGACTTTCTATTCTATAAATAATATAATAAAATACTACACTACGTATGTGTATTGACGTAGAGACCATGACCATAGAGGCATTACTAGTACCTCTATGGTAGCGACATCTGGATAAGTTTATGTAGTCTTTCCGATAGCAGCAACTTGCTCTCCTCTATTTATTATCATATTTGGAAAAACTGAATTTTAATAACTTGAAGGTGTACTTTGCCAAGAAGAAGAGACGCGCTGTTCAGCCACAAGGAGACGATGGAAGCTCTAAGAAAGAGCGAAAATTCAGCAATGATGGCTACGACGATGACAACCATGACTACATTGTTAGAAACGGAGAGAAGTTTCATGATCGCTACGAGATTGATTCACTGATTGGAAAAGGCTCATTTGGACAGGTAAGATACGCGGCCCGCAGCCAAAGTGCGACATATTGTAGAGCGAGATTGATACACTTCTTGACGCAGGAAGTGACGAGTTAAGCAAAGAAGCAAGCATTTTCATTCACTGATGGGCGTGTGCTCTCTAGTCGCGCTATTCGTTGCTAAGTAAATGTGAGATTTCTAATGTGAAGGAACTGCGAACGAATGCTAGATTGGGTTGGAATGTTAGATTTCATTGTCTATTTGAGTACTTACTTCTAACTTGCATGAACCTGACACCTAACCCACTTTTTGGTTTATGTTTTGATTTTGATTTGGGTCTGGCAAAGGCGAAGCACTGTCCCCGCTGTCGATGGGTGGGTGGTGTGGTATACAAAAACAAAATAAAAATATCTTGGAATCCAAACCATTGATTTTCGGTGCCCTAGTTCTGGGTCTGGGAGATAAGATAGTACTTACTTAAAAGATACCAATAAAGTAACTATAACTAGGTACTTACTAATCCCAATACAGGTTAGAATCGGGTTGCAGTGAGAATATTTGTGAGCTTATCACAATTAACTAATACTCGGGTGACGTTTTTATGTTTATGAAACTGTTGCGACTCCGTTTAGTTTCGTCTACCTTTATGATATGAGATATGACCCCAAGGTTAAAGCATTCTATATTTCCTGCTTTACAATCCGTTTGAAGCTATAGTATTGGCAGTCGCCTTCACGTCACCTGTTTTTACTAATGTAGCAGTAGTTGTAGAGTTAACTATTGGTGTTCCTCTAGTAGTAGCTAACTTTTCATTTTCACTTTCCACCGCTCCCATTCATTCGTCTTCTTCTGTAGCCATTTATTGTGGACATCACAAGTCACAAGTCACAAGACTGATGTGATTTATGTAGGTATCGTATACTGATGTGTATGTGTGTGTGTTTAGTGCATTTACTGATGACGTAAAGTCAGGCGTCAGGATCAGGATAGTACGTGAACGTGCCCTTCGTTTCGAGAACTATCCTTATCCTTATTTCTTCTTTGTATTGATTTGTCAAATTCAACACTCGATAAGATTATTCAGAAGAAATACAACAGAGATAATTATGACTAAGTACTTAGGGTTCTGTATATTACGCAGCTTAATTCCACGATATTGTTTATATTTCAGGTCGTAAAAGCTTATGATCACGAAGATCAATGCTTGGTGGCCATCAAAATTATCAAGAACAAGAAACCTTTCCTGAACCAGGCACAAATTGAAGTCAAGCTGTTGGAGATGATGAACAATGCAGACTCCGACAGTAAATATTATATAGGTAAGTAAAAGATAAAATAGTTAGGGTAGATGTCTCTCTACTCTAAAATAAAAGATACAAAATATCAAATATTGTTGAACGTCGTCGGTCGAGTCTGATGTCATGTCAGATATGGTCTACATGTATGTAGATACTGAATAACAAAACGATTCGTTTCCGGCCTTTTTTCGAGACCTCAGAAAACGATCAACCTAAACGGCTGTAATCATACAAACACTGTAAAATTAAAATATAGCATAGAATAATACATACTTGTTCAGCGAAGAATTAATTGCAAATTCATTTACCGATTAAGTGCGAAAGTATCAATCCAATTAACCAAGCACATCTCAATCTCAATATTGAGGTTGTGGAGCAGTTTGTCCCCAAAATAATATTTACATACTGTGATCTCACCCAATTGAGAACTTTGATTTGAGAAGACTAATGATTGCGTATTCTATTCATATGTATACACTCCCTCCTATTTTATAGTTTCTCTTGTAACTACAAGTCAGTCCTCGGGTATATATGATGATATGCTTTATGCTTTTTTTCTTTTTCAGTGAGATTGAAGCGTCACTTCATGTGGAAGAGTCATCTTTGTTTGGTTTTTGAGCTGCTCTCATACAATTTGTATGATTTACTAAGAAATACGAATTTTCGTGGCGTCTCACTAAATCTCACCCGAAAATTTGCCCAGCAACTGTGCACGGCTTTGATGTTCCTTGCAAGCCCAGATTTGAACGTTATTCATTGCGATCTGAAGCCGGAAAATATTCTTCTCTGTAATCCCAAACGGTCTGCAATTAAAATTGTTGACTTCGGTAGTTCTTGTCAACTGGGGCAAAGGGTAAGTGTCCAGTAGTTTGTAGCCTTGTTCTTTGTTGTATATGTATACGGCATTTTTCTTTTTAACAATATGTTTCAAAGTTAGGGCATGAATGTGAGCTAAAAACTCCATCCTCCATGCTTAACGTCCTTCTGATTTTTTGCTCCTTTGAGCTGAATTTTAAAAAAATGGAAGTATTGGGATGGGACATCTTGGTTAAGAAGAAAAGGAATTCTTCTTACGCCGATAGTCACGCTATGGCCACATGTACGAGAAGTTAAGAAGATGTTCCTAATTATTTGCTGTTGATCACTAGATCTACCAGTACATTCAATCTCGATTCTACCGCTCACCGGAGGTTCTGCTTGGTATCGCATACGATTTGTCGATTGATATGTGGAGTCTTGGTTGTATTCTTGTGGAAATGCACACTGGCGAGCCACTATTCTCTGGAGCTGACGAGGTAAACTAGAAATTAATGACCTATTAATTAAACCGTTTGTTCTTGATGAGCCCTCTCTGTTTTCTAGACCGACCAGTTGAATAAGATCGTGGAAGTCTTAGGAGTTCCACCGAAGCATATACTTGACGTGGCACAAAAGGGGCGGAGGTTCTTTGACAAACTTCCCGATGGTTCCTATGTTATTAAAAAGACAAAGTCGACTCGAAAGTATAAGCCTGCTGGATCACGAAGACTACATGACCTTCTTGGAGTTGAAACTGGTACACATCACATTTTCTAGTTTTGTTGACTGTAGAATTTCTGAATCCCTCACACAATACTAAATTTTTGCGACTAACAGGTGGCCCTGGGGGAAGACGACTCAACGAATCAGGACACTCTGTTCAAGATTACCTCCGCTTCAAGGATCTGATTTTGAGAATGTTGGACTACGATGGCAAGACCAGGATCACACCATACTATGCCCTCCAACATAATTTCTTCAAACGAACGAGTGATGAAGGAACACTGACTGTGGGTGGAGTAGTTCCACCATCGGCCGGGGCGCCAAGTCCATCAACTATGGACAACCTTCATCTTCTATCCTCCGGTGGCGGTGGATCACACACTGGATCAATGGGCAGCGGCAACAATATGATGGGTGGCTCTAGCCATGGTAAGTTAGTCAGGATTGCTGAGTTTCCAGTTGCTGAATATGCCACCTAAACCTTTGATTCACCGTGGAGTTGCTCTTAATTTATCGTCAATGCATGTTCAATGCAGGGTCTGGAAGAACACGAGGAAATAACAGCATGCATCAACATTTGCACGGGATTCCTCAGGCAGTTGTTGGTCCATATTCCCACGCTGGATTGAATACGACTCACATGATCCCAGCAAACCATCATCTTCCTCCAGGAATGTCATCTGGACCCAATATTGACATGGAGTGTGAATCACCCCGCTTCTCCCATTCTTCCCACCCAATGGGTCCTGGAGTCGGCAACGTCACAGGCTACCACCAGGGAACGAGATCCGCAATGGTTCCTCCAAACAATCCTGGAATTTCGGTCGCTGGTCACGGTGCTTACCATCTGCAACCCAGAAGCACCAGGACGCAAGCACCTCCACATATTCTGTCCTCAGCTCTCATGGAGAGTGGAGCCGTTGTTCAGGCTCTCAACTCACGACTCGGTTGCTATGTTGGACTGGGAAATAGTTCGAGTGGTGGGCCGGCCTCTCTGGGTGAGTTTGCGTCCTTGTCAAACCCGGTCGGCCCCACCAACTACCCCTCCTATTTGAACATGAATCTCAATAATTCTAATGGACCACCCTCAAACAACTTAGACTGTACTCAGACTGGAAGCTTGAACATGCCCTTGCTCCCCCCACCAGGGCTACAGGCTTTCAATAACATGAACATGAATATGAGTGGAATGAACCCGCATTTGAACCCTGGTCTCAACTATCCACCACCTCCCGCTCAGTTCCTCGGAGGCTTCGGTATGCCGAACGGAAGCATGCTTCCACCCTACGCTATTCTTAACGGTGGCGGAGGGACCGAAACGGGTTTCAGCTCGGAGTCTGGAAGCAGTGCCAGCAGTACTGACCTCGGACTGGACAGTTCTAAAGGCCAAAACCCACACCTTCTCATGTCCCTATCGTCAAGAACGCGAGCGGGGCAGGGTTCATCGGAAGAAGACCGACTGAGAGACGATGAGGATTCACCTATGGTTTGCTCGCAGCACAGCCCATATGGTGTTGGAAGTCATTAACTAAGACTTGATCTTAGATGCTCAATGAATTAGTTATGAACTCATATGTTAAGGTAATAATTGCGGACAGACGCACTCACTACTCACTACTTGTAGAAACTACTCTATCAGGTAATGCGGGACGGGAAATATATATTGTGGGCTTGCATTCCCCTCCAACGTCACCTACTGACATGTGGAGGACTTGCAATTCTATAAACTCAACTCGGACATAGTAATACGGACTCACTGTAGAATGTTGTACGCCGGTTGCCAACCATAAATGCACAAACCAAACCCGGGAGAGAAATTGTAATGAATTGGTTAGTCAGTTCAAGGCAAAGGGCAGAATTAATAGATACTATCATTCATGAATCAGGCTTCGACTTTGTTCTTGTTTCAGGTGTTTCGTTGAAGCATGTAGTAGGATTATATTTATGCCCCAAATGGAATTTATTGCATTTTGATTGGGTATAGGAGTTTTGAGTTAATTAATTTACAGGGTACTCTATACATTTGAGGAGTTTGTTGTGTGGAAACATTTAAGCTGACATTCTTGTTACTGACAGGGGCGTTTCGAAAGCTAAAGTTTTTCATTTGTTCTAAAAATACTCGAATGTGGGGTGGTTCTTATTACAGTTAATATGTTGAAGTTTGATTTGTATTTGAGTTGATGCTGTTTTACACATGTAGGAACCTTTCGAGCTTGCGAGCTGAATTTTCGTATTTTACTTGTTCTGTTGTAAAATAGAGTATGGGAACTGCTTGTGTATGTAGTTGTGTAGCTTGCGTTGACTTTAGTGTGGTATTTATTTATTTTAGTTTAAATTATGATCATGGTTAATTGTTCCTTTACTCATCGCATTGTAGAAGTTTTGTAAAGAAATTAGGTAGAAAACATTTACCGAATATTATTTAGTTCTAGCAAAAAGATCTACAACAGTTTGAGTGACTGATTTTCCTCGAAACGCAGTTCCCGTTCCCACTACCGAAAAGTTAACGGTTAGAGGCTACTCAAGTATAATTGTAGTGGTAAGCTGGTAGCTCACGGGACTCGACACTCGACTCATGATTTGAAGCTCTATGCTCCTTTTTATGGCAGTAGATTTCAGTGAATTAGAAATTCAAGATTGAATATACATTTTGTTTAATTTAATTGGAATGAAAAGGGACAATGTGTTGTATTGCTGGAAGATTGATGAATGGCTTTAATGAAGTACCTTCGTCGTATTTTGTAGAATTACCGTAACCCTTAAGTAGCTATACTCTGAAAATAGTCTACATTCTGCATGTGTTCATACAAGCAAATTGCAAGTATTTGGCATGAAAGAAGAGATATGACATTTGTTTTTGTGACTGAAAAGTAGCATTTTGATGTTGAATTTGCGTGTTGGAGATTCGAAGATTTTCATCATAAATCGTAACAGTAACACTGGGTACTACATTATTGGTAAAGAAAAGGCGGAATTATTCATTACCAAGATAAAATCCTGATACAATATTTCCTTAAATACCTCAGCATCAGATATCCGTTTGCGCTTATCATACATTTTTATTTTCTTTATCGAAAGCTCATTATTTAACTTCTGACCTCTATTGCATTTACGTTATTAATGTAAGCTACATTTTGTGCGAAGTAGATTCAATACAATGATTAGTATGTGTCCAAGGTGGACCATGCCTGGACTCAACACAACAACTGCCATATATTGATAACCAATAACCGAACAGAATAAACTTACATACCTAATATAGTATATTTTTCTGCAAAATAGATTATAAATTATAACACAATCAAGTATTCAACCGATATAAATATCTTACGTAGTTTACCAGGATAACATATGTAAATAACATCGGATGAGTGGTCTTCGCCTCTGCCTGCACGTGTCTCTAAACTAAGACTAAACTAAGGTAAATGTATTTCAGGTAACGTTTGAGCTGGAACAATATATTACTCTGTAAGTACTTTGAAATGTGTTTGTTAAGTTAGGTGAAGCCTATGTGTCCATTTTAAGCATCGACGAGATATGAAAAAGATGTGAGGGTGTTTGAGGTTACGATTATAAATATAACTAATTTGATAAATCATAAATCATAATGTGTACTGTGTAGTCGTACCTATGTATGTAGTGGAGAAAGAGTGGAGAACCTTTCCGCGCTTCTTGTAGTTCTTTTGTAGTTGTTTGTTGAGTGTTCGGTTTGCTTATAATATTGGTGAGGTGATGAGGTGAATGAATAATAATTACATGAACTACAATTTGCATGGAAGAGTGGAGATGTGTCGTTGTTATAAATTATGCGTAGTGATAAATTATTGTAGTTACGTTGATAAGAACTGAAATGAACGCGAGAGTGCACCGTATTTAAAACGAAATATAAATTGGTCGTTTCATCTCCGCTCCTCCGCTCCACATACACGGCTCTCTGCAACCAAGTATGGTCTTATCCACTTGGACGCAGAGGCACAACTACTGGACTGAAATTATTTAAGCCTGTCAATCAATCTTACCTTCTACCTGTACTTACTTTCTGTTTCTGTCTTAGAGCTACTTCAATTTCATAAAATATTTGTAAACATTTTTCCCAGAAGTAAATGTTAAGTTAATCCAGTCAATCAAGCAAACCTTTGGTGTGTTTAACGAATTTAACCTAAGCAGTTGTACTAAGATCAGATCCTAGATTGTAACTCAAGAATCAGGCCAACATCAAATCAAAATTCTTAAGTTTTCACCCAAGAACTTAAATCTAATTAACTTAACTGATGTGGAGTGTTACATTTTTATTCAATCATGTCGTTTATGTTTAGAATTGAATCGATTTATATTAAATAATCATGCGACAGATTTTGCTGAAATATTAAATAAACGATTGCAAGAAATTGAATCCAATATCTCTCTCTTGTTGTATGGCGAATGCACTACTGGACGCTATCCCATTTCTCAACCTACAACAACGGAGTCTCTTCTCTACTATTTTTGAGCGGAGAGTATTTCTTACTCCACGGTTAAAGTAGTGTGAAAATCCTACATATTTAATACATCAAAACTGAAGAGGTCGAAGTTGCTCTTGCGGGTCTAGGTCATATCCGTCTTATGGCATTTTGCAGGTGTTTGTAATATCCAAAGCAAATCACAAATAATGTAATTGTACCAGCATGCACCCGAAGATAGTCCAGTTCACTTGACTTGTGTTATGGAACTATGCGGATGCGGAATATCTTCAACACTTGACACTAGGTGACCTCAGTTTGCGCAAGGCGGAAAGGGGAAGCGCTTGATTATGAGAACATTTTTCTCCAATAATTGCAGATTTTCCATGTAAATTCTTCTGAGGCTATTTTCAGCTTTCAAAAAATTATATTTTAAATCTTTAAGCCTCATGTCAAACGCTAATTATGTTAAACCTCAACTCAACCATTTTCTCTTCGAAAAATACACTCAGCTGCAAAATATGGCCGAGTTGTGAATTGTGAAACTGTAAACTGCCTTCAGGCTTAATTGCAAGGTAATTAAAATTATTAGGTTTTTAAAAGAAAAAGCGTACTACTTTCGACAAATCAAATTATGGTCACCCAGATTTGACACCTAACATCGATTCTGTCGATAAGTATTTGTAATTGCAATTATAATATTTGTAATTACAATACTGACGCTTTCGGAAAAATTCAGGGCAATGTGGAAAAGGCCAAATGGAATATGGAGTAGTATAGAGAGTAGATGAGAATAGTTGTACATGATTTGCGCTTTATTTCAGCCATTGTTGCATCTCACATTGACCTTGAACCTGGATTTAATGCAACATCTGAAAACAACGTGCGGTATGCAACGTGGTTTTCATTTATAATTCATCCTGG
The DNA here is from genome assembly GCA_034694905.1 of Ceratophysella granulata. Taxonomy (NCBI): domain Eukaryota; kingdom Metazoa; phylum Arthropoda; class Collembola; order Poduromorpha; family Hypogastruridae; genus Ceratophysella; species Ceratophysella granulata. The sequence continues at coordinate 27,481 of JAQFYU010000013.1, read as the reverse complement.
AAGCCTGTGCTCAACTTTTGCAGGACTTCGCAGCGCAGCCCTCCCTCGGCTTATTACGTTACATGTTTCAGCTTTTTCTAATGAAACAATGAAGTACAGAATACAGTTCACATTGTGAAAAAAGATATTCATTGCTTGACTAGGTGATAGGTGATACGATTACGTAATTTTGAGCATTATCAAAACATTAGTTTACTACATGCTTACATGCTACATAGTGCTGATGATCATGACATGACATGATGCACGAGCAACAATCACGATATGATAAATACTGAAGAATACAAAATACAATACGGATCAACAGAAATCAGAATCGATATCCGCTAAGTTTAGTCATCATATTTGCCAGTTGCCTGTTGTTGCCTGCCAGTAATAAATAATGTTATAAAGTAATAATAATGTATCAGTATCATCAATCAGCACCACCTAGTAGCTCTGCATGTCCTTTTCATAAAGGAGGTGTTCGAAGTTGGCGGGGGGATGATTTTGTGAAGAGAGGAGGGCAGTGGGCCAATTGGAGCAACCCACGACTAGTACGCGTGGAATTGAGTTCCGTTCCGTCTGTCTTTTTCGGCTCGCACTCGCACACTACTAAATTGCACGGCACATTCCAGACAGAGCAGTGACTGAAGAACACGGACAACACGGATCTCCAGCTGAATAGTATATTCTGTACTTCCGCTTCCAACAACTTTGGATTAACAAGTTTCAGAGAATACAGGTAATTAACATAATTCTCTTAATTCCACCGCAATACCTGCCTGACCTATAAACTACCAACTAGTGCTGGCGAACCGTGTGGCGAACTTTGCTCATTTCAAAAGCAAAATTAGCAACAACCCAGGATGTTTATATCGCACTGTTCTGTCACCTTCGACTGTTTTGAAGTTCCAATATATGTTGCAATACAACTAATAAATCATTTAATGAGAGTTTTACTTTGAAGGTTTGAACTTGTGGCGCTATGTATGTATATGTATGTACATACACAGTAAGTATGCATAGAGGTACAGAGGTAGCCTTACGAACGAATATGTCTATGGTAGTAGTATATACGATCCGGGCGGATCTCAGATCGCATATCGCATACGCTATTAAAGTATGCAATCCACTGGATCGCATACTGTATCTTCTATTTTTTGCTTATTGTTTAATCATGAGACCTATGGAATATGTAACGGAGCGAAAAAGAGCAAACGAAAAGCGAAATGGGATGCGAACGCAATGTTTCTAGTTCAACACCAACAACAACAAAATAAAATATGCAAAATCCAAAATACTCACGTTAGAGGCGTCAAATCTACATATGTAAGCAGAATTAATTTAATGATTTTTGATTTTTACATGTTTCCATTTGCATAAATTCCATGATTAGCAACTGACAGGGCAGAAAGTAGCCATACTATATCACAAAAAATCTTTTGATAAAGTTTGTGATCTACCCGGATCGCATACTATCTAGTTCCGAACTTGTTTGTAAAAGGTTTCCAGGCCAAAGTTGCAACTAGGTTTAACACAAATCTGACAAGCTTGTAACATCAAGTTGAAAACTTAAATCATACACCTTGTAAATACATTTATTGTGCCAGTTTAGGCTCACTACTCCTTCAATCAAAGTAATAACGGCTATAGAGACATCATCGCACTGAGAGGTCGCCACAAGTACCCTCCCTTTGTTTTAGAGAAAGTGGGTCACCTAAGGAGACTAAAATACTCTGAGATTACGATACACGGTTCATTTAGTAAGTTGGGAAATACTCTACGTCCTTCAATGGGACATAAGATAGCGCCGCATGACAGGAAATCAAGCTGAGAATTTTGGCTCTTGGATGACTTTATGATTCAGTGCGCCTCCTCAGTTATAAGTCGGGAACACCGCTTTTGCAGGTGCATTAAAAATAGTTGATTACAAAATCAAGTATTAGTCAAGAGAGCCAAGTCAAAGTCATGATTATAATTTCTTCTTGGCCTCACCTCCGACTCCCTCAGTCGAGCGTCGGTCGGAAGTCAGATGGAGGTGAGGGGAAGTGGGCGGAGGGCGAGGTCTAGGGTGGAGACCAATTTCATCCGTCTGGCGAGTCGCTGTGATGACATGAGTAAGGATGCCGCCTTTTGTGCCAGTCCTGAAAGTTGGAGACTTGGAAAGTACATTGCGGCCCTCGAAGTAATGCTCAATGAATTGAAGAATGGCCCTAACCAGCCCGACCGTGATACTTTGCTGGAATACACGAGACGGGTGGAGTTTTTGAAAGGAATTATTCACACGGCCAAGCTACCCTCACTCGCAGAACGCGTTGTGGCCTCTCAACTAATTCAACCCGGTCCCATGGCTTCCACTTCACTGGGACTCAACAGTTCTATGGAAATCAAACACAGACACAACGCGAAGTACGCTGAAGACATGCGGAAAGAACTTCTTGGCGACGATTCACTCGAAAGCGGTGCCTTTGGTGGAACATCAGGAGATATGGACGACTTGGTCAAGTACCATCACTCACTTCAGGAGAAAATTGCAGATCACATGTTAGACCTTACACGAAGTCTCAAAGAACAAGCTAAAGAAGCTGGAAAAATCGTCAAACAAGACACGACGTTGATCGAAAAGTCAAATGAGATAATTGAAAAGAATGAAGGCGCGCTGAGAGCGGAGACCGACAAATTAGCCAACTATAATAAGAGAGCGTGCAAATGTTGGATTTGGCTCATGCTCGCCATCGTCTGTTCAATATTTATTGCAATGGTGCTATTCATGAGACTGTTCAAGAAACGAGTGGTTTAAAAACTGAGTTTGTACCGAAATAGGCCACATAAAATTCAAAGCGCTTCCGGAATACGTATATGTTTCACTAGCTTTTTGTATCTTAAATGGGAATCTATGTTTAACCCAGGTTATGTTTATGCTAAGATTAAAGCAAGATATTTTCATAGGTGAACCAATAGTGTATATTATCAACGCAGTTCATTGTCTTCTACTTACTTGATATTCAGATTCTTGCTATAGAATATTATCAAAAAATGTATTACCTGATTTAGTGTGAAAATTGAACATCACCCGAGTATTTAGTCGCAAACTTTTGGAATACGATTAAATAAAAGCATTACTATTTCCAGAAGCAGTCCTGACATCAGTTCGGTTCTTCATTGATTATTTTTTTGAGATAGTTATTGAGATCTTAGAGTACTTCAAACTCAAAAAGGTAGTTGGACGGAAAGTATCATGAATGAATGAATTTTTTTCACTTTATTCGATCTTGAATGATATTAGAGATAATCTTGAGCCACAAAAGCTGCCAGCATAGCATAATAAATAGAGTACATGGACTATTTCTTGAATACCTGTACACCAAATTCCGCGAACGAACATCATTCTAAGTTCATGGTTTAATACATCTCATACCTTTAGCTTAGAAGAACGTTTGCAGGATTTTAGTTTTGCTGATGATGCTGTGAGGCGTTTCTGTTTCTTGTCGCCAAACATTTGATTGAGATGACTCAGGCGCAAACATACCGCATTCTACTGTACTTGACGGCGGCGGTCATTCATTTCAGCATAAAATATTCCAAATGAAGCTGAACAATAATATCTTTCTTTTTTGTAATTCCGCAGTTCATCGGGACTTGAATAGTTGGAGACAACATGAGGTCTGTCATTGCCTTAACGGCTTGGATTCTGGTAGCATTGACAAGTTATTCTCAAAATGTGGATGCTGTAGCTGTCATGAGTGTGGATTTGGGATCCGAATGGGTCAAGATCGGGATAGTGTCGGTAAGCGGGGAGTCGACCATCTGGAAGTTGTCTGTAAACATTTCATTCATCATGATTTTAAGGCTTGTGTAATAACTCGTTGCTTTGTTCAAAATCAGCCTGGAGTGCCCATGGAAATAGTTTTGAATAAAGAATCCAAGAGGAAAACCCCAGTAGCAGTATCCTTCCGGGATGGCGAACGACTGATTGGGGACGATGCTATGAACGTCGCAGTTCGGTTTCCGCCAAATGCATATCTCTATTTTCTGGATCTTTTGGGGAAGAAAATTGACAATCCAATGGTTCAATTGTACCAGAAGCGGTTTCCTTACTACAATATTGTGCCGGATGAAGAGCGGGGCACTGTGCTCTTCAAGCATGACAGGTTGGTGTACACTATAGATAAAGAATATCCAATCCCAATCATTCACTGCTAGTTTTAATGAACCCCAACTGAAATTTTAACATGGGCAAATGTATTTCAAACATCGTATGGGAGAGGGAGACTCTCCCAGGGAGAGAAACTTATACTTGTAGAAACATCGAAGTTCGGGTTATACTAAACACATATTTTCTTAAATCCTCAATTTCCAGTGAAACTTTCTACTCGCCTGAAGAGCTGCTTGGAATGGTTTTGAGTAAATGCAAGGATTATGCTAACGAATTTGCTCGACAACCAGTGCGAGAAGCTGTTATTACTGTCCCACCTTATTTCAACCAGGCGGAGAGACGTGCTGTTATGAATGCTGCGGAATTAGCTGATATTAAAGTCCTCCAGCTGATAAACACCAACACTGCCGGTAATCAATTTATACTTCATAGTAACTTAGTCTTTATACTTTACACTAGCAATGTTCTCATAACATCTCAATACATCAAGATGGTTTACCTTTCATTAAATGCATCTAAATATTAGGTGCTCTAAATTACGGAATTTTCCGACGAAACGACTTCAATGAGACAGCGCAGCATCTACTTTTGTATGATATGGGTGCCTCGAGCACAGTTGCAACTGTCATTAGCTATCAGGTTGTCAAAATTAAGGACAAAGGAGTAGTCGAGAAAAACCCACAACTAACCATTTTGGGGGTTGGGTAAGGACTCACAAGTTTCTATGCATGTAGTTTTCCTGCAACTCCCATCTATCCACATACTCGTATATGATGCTCACGTGTTGCGTAACTTTTTTTTTTTCATTACGTTCACAGTTATGATCGAACATTGGGTGGGCTGGAAATGCAACTCCGACTTCGAGATTATTTGGGAAAAGCCTTCAATGACATGAAGAAAACCAAGACAGACGTTTTCACAAATGCTCGGGCTATGGCCAAGCTTTTCAAAGAGGCTGGAAGACTAAAGACTGTTTTAAGCGCAAACGTTGATCACTATGCTCAGGTAATGCGATCATAGAGAAGTTCATTTACATGTTTCGTATGAATATTGTTATATCCGAAATGCGCAATACCTGCGGAATACGAAACAAGATGTTCCGCAACTAAATTGATAAATCTAAATCGAAGTTAACCAGAAAGTGCTCCTTTTTTCGCGCTGTTTCTGTTAAGTACTGCAAAAGTGACCCAAAAAAAATTGAAATCTAGAAGTTGATGAACTTCATTGTCAGTGCCAAAATGAACTTGTTAGCACTTCGTCTGGTTGTTGAGTAATCCTATCAACTAATTTAAAGGTGGAAGGACTGCTGGACGAGAAAGACTTTCGATTTCAAGTTACCAGAGAGCAATTTGAAAACCTGTGTGAAGACCTATTTGACCGAGTGAAGAACCCAATTGAACAGGCCCTAAATGCGGCAGCAATCACAATGGATGTCATCGATCAAGTCATTCTTCTTGGTGCTGGAACTAGGGTACCAAAAGTACAAGAAAAACTTTCCGGATATATTAAACGAGAGCTAGGCAAAAGTTTAAACACTGATGAAGCTGCAGCAATGGGTGCCGTCTACAAGGCAGCTGATCTCAGCAGTGGATTCAAAGTTAAAAAGTTCATCACCAAGGATGCTGTTATTTTTCCAATTTTGGTAAGTGCGTCGGAATTACTGAACCAGTGTCTATACTTTTCAATTACTACTTTAACTGTCCACTGCTGCAATCCCCTGTTCATGTCTGTTTCGAAATTGCCCCATATAGGTCGACTTCGAAAGAGAGATTGAAGGTGAAGATGGATCCAAAACACTGAAAATTGTACGCCGAACACTGTTTTCGCACATGAACCCGTATCCTCAGAAGAAAATATTGACATTTAACAAGCACGTGGACGACTTCACGTTCTATGTTAGCTACGGGGTACTTCCACTATCAGCTCACGAAGCCACGTAAGTGAAATGGCAGTTGTAAACATGATTTATTAATTTGTGTCTGTTGTCTCTGTTTGACTGAGTACTGATTAATATTCTTCTGCAGTGCTGTTGGATCAAGCAACATTACAAAGGTTGAACTAGTAGGTGTGGCTAAAGCTTTGGAGAAGAACAGTGGAGATGGGATTGAATCCAAGGGAGTTAAAGCTCATTTCAATTTGGACGAAAGCGGTCTTTTCTCCCTTAGTTTGGTGGAATCGGTGTTCGAAAAGAATTCCACCGAAACGGGTGAAGAAGCGGAAGACACGTTGTCCAAATTAGGCTCCGCGTTCACCAAACTCTTCTCTGGTAATTGGACATGGAGAAGTCAATGAGTATGAAACTAATATTGCAGTATATTTTAAATTTGTGACATTTTTAGGTACACCTGATGCGCCCGTGAAACTTCCTGAGGATTTGGAGCAATCACCCGAAGATACACCAAATTTACAGTCTGAGTCTGAGACCAACGAGAATGCCGATACTACCAAAGACAATGTCAAACCAACTGATTCCGAGGAAAAGCCAAAAACCGAAGAGCCGAAGAAGGAGGAGGAGTCCAGTGAGAATTCGACTTCTACAAAGGAGGAGATTAAGGACAAGGTTAATGCCACCACAACTGAAGCTAAGAAACCAAAAGTTGTGGTGCTGAAAGAGCCTTTGGGTATCACAACTCAAGTTCTGGATGTTCTCAACTTGGAAGGAGACAAATTTAAAGTATCCTCTAATAAGTAAGGATATTTCCAAGTCTATAAATCCATTCAATTTAATAGTCGACCATGGCTTTAATGTAATTTTTGGTCCCAACCAATCCACCAGGCTCAAACAGCTGAACGAGGTTGATAGACTGAGGGACTTACGAGAAAAATCTAGAAATGCTCTGGAGAGTTTTGTCACTGATATGCAGCACAAGCTGAACTTAGAATATGAGTCCATGGTTACCGATGACGAACGTGAAAGAATTGCAACAACCTGCTCTGAGGTAAGTTCAATCCAATGTATTGTTCAAATAGTGAATGCAAATGTGTGGTATGTCAACGGACAACAGAGTAAGTGTAAATCCCTAACAGATTTCAGATTGGCTCTACGAAGAAGGCTCCGATGCTGAGAAGTCTGTGTACGATGAGAAGCTCAAGTCCGTAAAATTCATGACACGAGAGCTGTTGGATAGAGTGAGAGAGCACAAAGAGCGACCGGACGCTCTCGAGGCACTTGACAAGATGCTGAACATCAGTATTGGATTCTTGGACAGTTCGAAGCTCTTGCCTGAGGACCAGCAATACTTTACGGAAATCGAACTAACCACTTTGGATAAGTTGGTCAGAGAAACCCTCGAATGGAGGAACAAACAACTTGAAGAACAAACCCAGACGCCTTTATCACAGCCTCCCGTTCTGACGGTTCGAATGCTGGCAGAGAAGATTGATTCTCTGGATCGAGAGGTGGGTTTGATTTGAAGCCAATAATTCCCTTTGTGCAGTGCTTATGCATTCACTTGCCAATGTATTTTGACATATAACAACTGAATTGTAATTTTAACACGTTGAATGTAATCATGGTAGGTGAAGTACATGCTAAACAAAGCACGAGTTGAAAAGCTCAAGAAGCAGCGGGACGCAGCTAAAGAGAAAGAAAAGGAAAGTGAAAATAAGACTTCTGCCAATTCGAAGGATGACAAAAAAGCAAACGAGGAAGTTCAGAGCGAGGTTCCACCGACGCAGGACAGTGCTGAGAATGTCATTGAATCAAATGACCCAACACAAGAAAACAAGAACGACTCGACGAAGACCGAGGATAAGCCTAACCCGTCAAAGCCAACTCAAGACGACCATACAGAATTATAACGCTCTAAACTAGTTATCAATCAATGTGAATACTATTTTAGCGTATACCGTTTTAAGTAGGTGTTCTTTGTAAACCGCTCTGACGACGTGGCTTTACGAAGCAAAGTCTTATTCCTATTTCCTATTCGGCAACCCACAAAAGTTCACCAAAGAGAAGTGTGGAATCTTTGACAGGAAACACCCATGTGATAATCGTATTTATTTATTATTGCTTATGTGCAAAGTGCAGAACTTATTCGTACTAATTCCAGAGCTAGAAATGATGAACTGAATGCATGTGGTTCTTTCGACCAAATATAAGAATAACAGTTGAATCAGTCGCTTTCTTTGTAATAGACATTTTGAGAAAGTAAAATAACAAGAACTACGAATATGGCCTTCAATCTCAATAATTTGAAATTGTGTTAATGTTATTTCCGATTAGTGTGTAAACAGTACCATACGAACGCCAGCAAATGTATTAGTAATTTATGATATCTGGCGAAATAAGTTTTGTTTCCACATGTGAGGGTGGGCCAGTCATCATTCTCAGTCATACATTCATAAACCCAATTGTTATTTTATTTTTCCAACTGCGGTTTCTAGTTTAATTGGTTAAGCCCAAACACTTAAGTTTCGTTTTATTTTGTGCAGTGCGCAGAAGAATCGAGCATGAGAATAAAGAGAATTACAGAATTTAAGAGAAACCAGTATTGTATTCATGTCAATTTATTTATACCGAGCTGAAGCGGAATCCTGAAGCGGTTCAACACGACTTAAGTTCACTGAAGATGCTTCAGTCGTTGCAAGGGTACAGTGTGATCCGGTGAATGTTGAATAGTCTGTTCAAATAGACGGATGTGTACAAAAAAGATTTTCTACATCTGAAGATCCGATCTCTCATAAAGATGGAAAATGGAAACCGAAGATGTGGAAGTAATCGGAAATGGGAATAGAGTCCAGAAAGAAGCTCCTCTGTGAGTTGATGGGAATATTGCATGTCTGTCGCTTTTAAGTTTGTCTATTACAGGAAGAAACCCTTGGGGAAACTAGGGTTTGGTGTTTGAATTGCATTGGAGATGAGATGACGGGGTGATGTGATATGTGATGCGTAGTGGTGAAAGTCAAGGAGTGACGAGTGACTCATGGTATTTCATTTTGACTAAGCTTGTAAGTTGCAATTTACCAACACAAACAAGCATTTCCTGAATAGCCTTGTATTTATCTATTCTTTTATATTTCAATATTCTTTTAACTTATCGTTTTCGCCACATCGCGAATCGCGACTCGCGACTTACGATAACACAGATATACTATATGTACATATATGTATGTATATGGTTAACAATTACCGTACAGATCTGAAATTTAACGGAATCCGTATTTATTTTGTATCGCAATCGAAACACACTTAAGTGCAAAACGACAAAAAGACTGAGATTCCTGATTCTAAATATATACTTAAGCTCATTAAAATTGAGGTAGAAGGTAGATCGCCTGGAAGGGTTTCACTGCATTTTCAGTATATTTTTATGTAAGAACATAACAAAACAAATTCAACGAGAAGCTTCATAAAACGTTGTCGAACACAGTTGATTTAATAAAATGGATTTAAACCATTCATATATAGGTATCCATTTTGTTCTATGTCATGTAATTATAAATCAGCGGGTTTCAATAAAATTTACATTTTATGAAGATCTACATGTACTGTGTCCTAAACAAATACTGGATAAGACAGTTGCACAACGCACACAATCCACAATCGGCACACTTGTCACAGTCACCGCTGCAAGCGGTATGCATTGTTGGAGCTTATTGGTGAGAAACATAAAAAGCCCAAACCACCACATAACACTCGTGTGGGACAGCTCCTGCTTTATTCTATTAAGCCCTTCATCAAATTCAATCGGAAATAATGGCACTAGAGAAAGTGCTCGGTTTTGAATTATTTTTTAATAGGAGGCACGCTTCTTTTACTCTGGCCACAGACCAGGGTGCAAATTACTTCAAAGCACTAGACAGCCCTTCTCACGCATTTAGCGTCTGCTACCCCACGGCTTAATTCAATAGTGAAAACTTGGGGAAAGTAGAAGACAATTTCCCATCCGCATTCTCCTTGTCAACTTTGAAAAAGCGTAATGAAAAAAGACCCTTCTCGACTTCTGGAGTTTGGCTGTTGGAAGGCGAGATTAAAGTTCTGCAGCTGAAGGTTTCAAGCCATTCAGCCTCATCCGATCCTCGTAAATAAAATCCGATTATGAGATTCATTTTTGGTTAACTGGAAATGCCGTACCAGCAACACCACCCGGCTTCCTCAATGCGTTTTATTAAGGAACCCTGAACCTGAAATCTGAAACTTTGAATTGGATCTGAATCGAAACATGTAAAAAAGGGATGGGGACTCTAAACCAATTTAATGTATGTGCAGTGCATCAACTGTAGCAGCTTGCAGCTTTCCCTTATTTGCATTCCAGAGAAAAATTAAGTCAAGTACCATCCATTCTCCTTACCATTTAACCATTCCACGCCTCTTTATCGGCTATTAAAATTTGAACTGAACCTTGTTCTGTGCCGGAGAACCCGGCTAGCGTTGACGCTTCATCTTCACTTTGTTTCGATGGATACTTTTTTGCTGGAGTTTCTATTGGTAAATGATGTAACTCAAAAATAATCATTTTGCTGCGGTATCGGAGACCATTGTTCTATGTAGTCCGTCCTATAATTGCTTTCAGATTAACCGTTTTCAATTAAATACGGAAGTCAAACTTTAAAATTCAGTAGTCGGAGATGTACTTTTAATACAAAATCCTGATCACGCTATAATTTAGCATACAGGTTTTATTGAACCCTGGGTTTATAATTATGCGTTTCTGTGTTTATGCTGGACTTGAAATTTTATCAAAAGTTTGCAGCCAGCCTGTTAAAATTTAAATGTCAATCAAGCAGTTCAGAATCTATTGAAATTCAATAGAAACTCGAATTGGGCTAACTCCCGAAGACAGGAGACTCGACAAATGGACAATGGATTGTGGATTGTGGACTTACCCTTCTGAGCTCGTCATTCGGGTTCATTCATGCCGTCGGTGGTGGGACATTCCCCTGGAGACCAGTTTGAGCTCTTTGCTGAATTCCATATTCTGGTCCAGTTGCCCTTGTTCGACTCGGATAGCTCTCCTTGGACCATTCATTGTTTAGATCCTCATAGAACTTCATTCCTGCCGTTCCCATGCAGAGGGTGGGTTCAACACCCAACTGCACTTGGGAGATAATAATGTCCCATTGGGTTGAGGAAGATATTTTAGTTGACTGCATTACGTATTGCAATTTGGAGATGAGGCAAGACGAGGGTGGAGATATGGGAACAGAGTTTATATAATTCCAAAGAGATTTACTCCGAACATAGACATTTATTCTGAGACTATCCTCCAGTTAGTTGACGGATATAATCGTCTCTTCTGGTGTGAGTCAGTCGAATTTTCATAGACGCATCAGCCACTCTTCCATGTGGATATCTTCTCTGAGGGTGGTTGGACGGAAATAATACATAAATTGTACAATAGGGTTGCTCTGGGCTCTTCGAGTAATCGGGAATGGAAAACTTCCTCTAATGTTCCATCGACGGGCTTAGAATAATTCGGAGGGTGCAGGGATGGAATATTATACGTGTATCCTACTGTGTACGCTTGAACTGGGAGTTCTGGTCCAATCTTCAGAAGAACCAAATTGGACTCGAGACGACAATTAAAACTACTTTGCACCCTTGTCCTCAACAATAGACTCATGAATGAAAAATGCCACCACTCATTTCATGTTCAATATTCATAATTTTATTAACGTTTCCAGTTCCATTCATCATACGCTGAGGTTCTGGTACAGTGCTATTGGTATCAGGATCCGCAGATCCTGAATTGAAATTCCACAGAAAAGTGTTTGTGCCATATTCTATTGAATTCAGTAAAGAGTTTGGATATTATCGATAGCTTCACGACAAATGACTTTCTTCCTACAAATTCTATTCAAAGTGATAGCGTTGGTAGCGTCAGTTCAACAATGGTTCCATGACGTTGAGCTCCTTGTAGAATTTCGACATAATTCACGTCATTCCGCTCTGTCAGGAGATTTGAGGTGAAGATGAGATGTGAAATCCAATTTCATCCCCTTTCAGAAGAGCGAGGGTTGGGAATGTAGTATTTACCCTTTAGAACGGAAGGCAGATTCGGTAAATGCTAAGAGGGACTCTTCATTCTTATCTCAACCAGGCTTACGTTTTCTAAGTCCCCGAGTGTAGTTGAGTGTTCGCAAATCTGGTCTTAAATAGTGGAGAGGGAAGCTGTCTTCCTTTTCTTATCTTGAAAGAGAAAGTTCATATTTTTTCGTACGACGACGCTCTGCTGCTACAAGGGGATGAGGAGGGTGGAACATTTTTAGACGTTGTATCCCTTAACTTAATTCCGGTTGAATATGTCGAAATTGAGATACCATGCACCGTTTCTACGTCCACAAATAGCAACGCCAATTGGATTGTGTTCGTGTAGCCAATGGATGCGAACACTCGACTACCCATTTTCTTCATTTGGTCCGAAATCGAATTTGTAATCCCAAATTGAAGTGTCAATGATTTTTTTTGTAGAAGGACTGTAGAGTCAAACAAATAGTGGAACTTGAAAGATGACACTCTCAAGTCTCTAGAGTGGACTTGTTCCCTGGAGACAACGTGTGTCACTCCACAAGACCCTGCGTATTCTGGTTCCAGCTTCCACTGCATACTCAGCCCGTCTCCTGTGTCATTCACCAGTAGTGGGGCGAAGAAGAAACTATGACTACATTGTTGTCAGTGCATTTGGCGAAATCAATAGTGGAGAAATAGCTTCCGGAGATTCAACATGTTTAATTTTCTTAATTAATATATTTTATTTAAAAATAAGAATTTAACTTAAAAATAGAAGGCTAACGTGAAAATACAAGCTGACCCTTGAAGTAGTGCAACTGTTTCTTTGTATTTGTGTATTGAATTTGCCAATTTCCTTTCATTCAATGCTTTTTGTATATCTAAATTGTGTTGGATTATGTAATTCACTGGGAAAAAAGTTAACAAATTTGGTTTGCAACACAACGATAACTAGATTCCAGATTTACAGACACAGCAACCCTGCTTCAGAAGTTACACATGAGCCTTTTCTTTCATAAACACTCTTTCGCCAAATAGTTGAAAGTTGAAACAATTAATAAATAATTGATAGAGCATTTTCAAATTCCCCCCCCCCCTCCAACACTGTATTTAGCTTTCGCCAACATTAATTTTGCCAAATTCACATGGAATCGACTAAATACCCATACAACTTACATGGACTATAGACTATAGCAAATATTGTCTACGAGTAAGTAGGACACAAATCCTAACACTTCGGCCTTGGCTGGTGCGTGCTTTTTTCTGCATGGTTCATGGTCTCTTCTGGTCTACTGAATAATAATTAGTCTCAAATAATATTTAGAAGTGCTGTAGTCGTAGTCGCTTGAACTTCTACTCACTCCTTAGTTCTTCATACTTGGTTTGGTACTCTCATTAAGAGCATTTGCGGATAACCAAAACCCACGAATTTATTTAAAAGCTTACAAATACATCCCATCCCATCCCAAATCCCAACCTGCGTTCAATAAGTCGCCCAGAATTCATAATTTCCTGTTCTATCCCAAACTAATATTTTGTTAGGCTGAGGAAGTGGATGGTACGTTACCCTGCAGGAGGTAGTCCAAAAAATCCTACTATCTCACACAAAAACAACAATGTCCTTTTGGATCCTAAGCAAAGGGACGCTCTTTCCCATTCCCATCATTTGAGATGAAGCAGAACGAGAAGCTAGTGCTATTAAATGAGCAATGGGATACTCAGTGAAGGCACGTGTCATATTTACATCCAACTCAGTCCCTCACGCGTACCCGCATTGTTGGAGATCCTCGGGACTCCATTGACACTCCGGGATGCACTCGAGAAGAGTCCAGATCTGTGGATAGGCCGTTCTAGCAGAATAGAAGTGGATTAGTGCATGAGTCGGGCTGACACAGTGCAAAATAACATAAATCAAGTCTTAATGGGAAAATAGATTATTCATTGTTCAGAGTCATCTTCCAAATCGTGGCTCCTCCTCATTCGCGTGTCATTACGGGCTAAAGAGCCGAGTGGAACAATATTGGAAGGAACACGGAAGTTTGAGTAAAATACGGACGGAGGATGAATGAGTGAATATGCTATTAAGAATAACAATTAAGCGGAGGGTTGAGGGGTGCACTTGGAAACTGTAAAGAAGACCCAAGCATGAATCATGCTTCCTGGGAGTCTACGTGGTGGCTTGTTTCGGGAGATCCTAATGTCTAATCATCTTTCACTCTCCGACGTCTCCAGACTCAAGTGTTACTCAGCGGGAGTGAGTGGGAAGAGGGTGAAAGTGGATCTTTAATATTCTCCGTATGGAGATGCCTCCAGTTCAAAAGCATAATAATCCCGATATCTGGATGTGAAAGAAAGCATCTGGCAAATATGAACATGACGTATCCCATAAGCTCGCCCAGTTTTTCATTCAACTCGTCGTTTCTTGCGTAATTGTGCTCCTGTATTTTTAGTCAAATAGATTAAATAGAAGTTTATTCTGAATTTCTTAATGGCATGTAAATATTTCTATATTTTGATATTTATTTGCTATATATAATCGGCGGTCGCAAAAGTGAAAGGAGCATTTCGCGAGTGCCGTCCCGAAAATTTCTCCATAGAAGAGATATCCAGCAATATGGCAGCAGAACAGGCCTTCCGACACAATTTCTGGTCAATTGACTATTCAGAAATTTTTGCTTAATTGATGCCCAACCTCTTCCAACTTCATTTCGTATTTCTTCCGTATCTGAAAATATACGATTTATGTTAATGCAGAATAAAAGTAAAACCAGACAATTTTTTTAAAGAACTTACAATCCTTATTGAAATTGAAACTTTGTGATTTATTCTCACGGTAGAGCGGGAACTATTGGAAGTCAACATTTGCACAAATAAAAACTTTGATTTATAGCAATAATAGTTAAACAGTTAAGAATGAGGGCTTACCGTTGCACCATCAACATGCAGCAGGTCAGATTTTATAATTGTAATCAAAACCAACGCCAAATGAAGTACTTTTCTCCACATTGCGGGTTGGGTGGTATCCAAATTAATCTTCTGACACTTACAATGCGGTGTGTTGTACTTTGTGTACTTCACAAATTAGAATTATAAATCAACATTTTATTGGCTAGTAAATTGGCGTAGGTTAGATATTCCTAGATTAGCTTGTATAAGGATGGTTCTTTTGTTATCGAAGGATTTAGACTATTCAACGTATAATTTTACTAGAATAATAAGCGAACAACGTCGGTAGTCAGTATATTCAAACCCACAAAACGGTCTTCCACTCGTGTCCCTGTATGTACATTTGCAATTACGAACTGCACTGTAATTAGACGTAGTCGTAGCAGGCTCGACTAATGCAAATACACAAACCACAAACACAATGAGAGACGAGTTCATGTGTGCAAAACCGAAACTGAAATTCATTCCCAGTCACGAGGGTTTGACGTTTGCTCAAAGTACTGTACATAAGGTCACCCACATGGTTTAGGAGGATATGAGAAATTTTCGTCAAAGTAAATCAGAGCAAAGCCTTCCTCATTTACTATTATTGGCCTATATTTTCGCTAACCATGATGTGTCACAAATCTTCAATACCATATACCATGTTATAACAATGACTGCTTGCAGATTACTGATAGACAGATAATATTCACATGACGCTGCGGGATTAAATCAAGAAGATTGGCCGAATCTTCAATCTACGCAAACTCGGATTGACTAATCCCGATATCCGGATTTGGACACGCATTGCCAACATTTTTCGCCTGAGCCTTCCGCATGGCGGAATTGAAAGCTGAAAGTTGCAGTTATCCAACGAACAGTAAACCAACAATGAATTTGAAATCTTGAGTGTTACGTTACCACGTTTTGTTTTTGGAATGATTCTAATAGTATGCCCTTTCGGTAAATACGTATTAATTTACCCATGTTTGTGTGCTTAGTCTTGAGGTATGACCCGTGACTCGGTCTGTTGCATTGGAATTATTACGAAGAAAATACAAATACTGTCAGAAGCTACCAGAACAAGTATTGGCGAAATATTAACCTATGTACTGTGCGTACATATACAGCATACTCTGTAGATTGTACATAGATGCAAAATGAATAACTTCGTCGATTCTAGAGATGAAATATGGATTCTTTCAACTTTATACTCAATATATGTTGTGCCTCAAGCAATTCAGTCATCAATAATGTCCATGACTCAAACTCCCATCCTCCTCATCCACAATTCTCAAAATACACAAAATAAACAGAAGTGGAGCAATACTCGAAGCTATATTTCCACCAAACTTTCCAGCGTCGGTTATTTGAACCGAATGAAAACCTTCTTCAACTATTCTGACTTCTGACATGGGAACCCATCTAAAAGCATAGTGTGGTGTGGTGGGGACAAATATATTAGCCGAATCACTGAAGCCGTACTTCAACCACCAAAATTCACTTCCAATTTCCATAGCATGACATTCCCTGCGATATCCTATCTTTTGCACAATTTCCCCTTGTCTGCAACCTGCAACTGCAATCCCTACATATGCGGTATGTATGTATGTGTGTGGGTGTGGATTGGATTGAGCTGAAGGGAGAGTGAAGTCTCTTTTCCTGATAGACGCCTCGAGTACTCTTTGATGGGACTAATTTGAGTCTGAAAATGTGAAATTGATCATCTCTCCGTTTGCTTCGTTACTTTCTCCCTTCTCCCTCCGCCTTTCCCTTCCATGAATCCACTATGGCAACAAGAAGACCCGTTCTTCACTTCGTTTTGCAATAATGGTCTATCACCAGACGCACCCCAAACCCCAGGATTCTCTCTCATGCGAGCATATTTACGGAGGAAATGAAACCAGCCAGACCTTTGAGACACTTCCTCTCTTCGGGGGCTTGACAGCCTCAGACTCTAATTTCCCTTCTGGAGAGCCGAATTCCAATAAAGCTTCTCTAATTAATTCAAAAGTCGAATGATGCCATGGAGAAAGTCCAAATGAACGGGAAGCGTGGCAGGACAAATCCAACAAGTGAGCATGAGCCGATGTTACAATTTACAATCTCCTCTAGTGGGTTCAACGGACTTAACGTAGTTCAAGGCATCCGGATGGAATTTGTGAATTTGGAAGTATATTGCTATGCAGACTGTTACCTACACAACCTCACACGATCAACGATCGCATCAGCCATCAGATGAGCCATTAGCTTCCTGCATGAGAAGATGAAGAGCGCGTAGCGACTAGCGACTGTGTCTACGGCAACTGGCTTCTGTGAATGTGAAACTGCTAAGGAAACGATCTGAGGAACGAAATGGGATTGCGAATTCACATGAACTACAATTGGACCCTGTGAATGTATCACTTAGTGCCAAGTGCTTTTTGCTGTCTTCGCTCAACAAATTAGAGATATTTCCCCGTATCTCAGTATTCCATGGGTTCTGAGAAAAGAAATAAGAACTGACAGTATTGTTAGCTTCTTCCTTGTTAGAGTGATAAATGAATCCAGGTTCCGGTTTCGTAGATCCGTTTCAGACCCTCTTTAGTACGCCCATTCATAATTTTTTATGTTGTGACTGGAAGCTTAGCTTAGCTTTGCATTATAGAATGGGAAATGAAAAACGAGCAAAATCCTTACTTACAGCATTATGCAAATGAGTTTGTTTGGTTGGAATTATTCAGTTATTTTATACTTGATAACAATATTGTGCAATTGCAAATAGTCGACCAATTCAGAATTTCTCATAATGTCAACTCGGCGAAGCTGATATTTCTTTATAATATTCACAGGCGGGTTCTTGCATCAAGAGAAAGTCATGTGCAACAATTACGGATGAGCAAATCCATGCATGCAAACGAATGTAATAAAACGGATGCTTTACAATTATATTGATATTGTCCGGACAGGAGCTACAATTACCATGGCTCAAACATTTATAAATTAATTTCAATGACTGGTAAATTTTTTAAGATACATCTTATCAACGTTTGTTATGTATCAACTAAAAGAGAATTCTAATATTTGATTTATTGTTATTCCCTTCAAAACGATTAAATTATTATTATTTACAATAATTATTTACAAAACAGGATATTTCTGATTGTGGTCCAAGATAAAGGCACCAGGATATTTCTACTACAACAAGTCAAATACGAATATGGTAGACGTGTATTATTTAATGAGATTTTATGAATGACTGCAACTACACAATTTCAAATTACAGGTGAATCAGTTCTATATTTTTAATGTTTTGCTAGGATGGAAAAGGCACAATGATGCAAGGTTAGGGGTGGATCATCTTTTCAAATATTATACTGTTTAAAAAAATGTACTTAGACAATTACCTAGGGTGGCTTACCACTTTATTTTCTCCATCTGTAATTGACGAGCTCTAAACTCAATTCCGTCAGGCATGGTACCAGAAACAATCAACTTAGTACCTTTTATCGGGAACTCTATGGGAATAAGCTGTTAGAGGAAAGATTTGAACAATTTACAATAATAATATGGCGCTTGAATTATTATCAATTACTCGAAGATTACATACCTGACAACGGAATATAAGCAATCCTACATACGTAACCATCTTCAGTTTGTAAATGTAGTTTGTAAATGTAAATGTTTTGTACGGTTATATATCCACTTGCTCAATACCGTATAATCTCCACGGATTTATGTATGTATGCAACCATTTTTGTGTGCGTATTTTTATTCTGTGAATTTGCTGTTTCCATTAACTACGACTGTTCGCTTTCTGTAGAACCATATTCTGATGGTTTGTTAACGATCTAGCAAATATCGGATGGACATAGTCGAGAGGATGAATCGAATGGGCTGTTCGGAAGCGCTTCATCTTTTAGCATCTTCTAGTTTCCGAATATGCTTGTTTGAATTCGACAAAGCTGACAATCTAGTCCCCAGCACAAATCATGGAAGCATCATCATATCCTACACCATCGTATTCAATGCAGGGATTTACGTATTGATTCAATTTGTGCTTTTAGTTAATGTTTTCTCCGAAGAGTCGTCAATAGATCAAAGAGCGCTTTGTTTGTTCTGGACGTTAAGCTATTTGCTCTTTTTCGCAGTTGTAATTCACATATTGTTTCGAAGAACTCAAGTTGCCAATTTTATAAATCGCTTCCTTCGACTTGATACAATTCTTCGTCAAGGTGAGTCGTTGCAACTTCAGATACAAAGCGGCGTCTCGTCCGGTAAGAGACACTATCAAAACTATTATTGTGTGAATCATGAACATCATGTGAAAGTACAATATGCCCGTCTGGTATATTTGCAAAGCGTATTTCGAGTAGAGTAACTCCGATTTGTTATTTTAGAAAGAAAATTAAATACGCTACGAAAGTTGATACAATAGTAGAGGTGACGGTTTTAGGTGTTTCCGGAAGTGCATTTATCAATAGGTCAACGATGAGATGACAGAAATAAAATGTAATTGTATTTGCTCGAAGATCTATCCGTAATTTAATGAGCTACATAAGAATGAATTAAAATGAAAGTATTGAACCTACTGTCGCAATTTGAAGGTCAACAAAGGCCATTTCCATAAGCGAAATTTGAAACACCCTTCCGCCGGAAGTTAAAGAAACATGACTTGCCAACGTCAACCTCTGAACTATTTTGCTCAAAGTGACTCAGAGGTATATCTATTTTATTTTCCACCAAAATGATCATTTAACACAATTGTAGTTTTAATTTTCAGACATATTTAACGAGGAAATGGCACCTTTCCCCGAAGTAAAGCTCTCCCTTGGTGTAATGCTTCGATCTTCCGTCTGGATTGTTGGATTTCTGGCGGGAATAATGTTTTTTCAGTCGCCACACAGCTCTCGGTATATTTATTCCCAAATAAGTAATTATTTGGATCATCCCTTCATGAAACACTTCTGTGCTCTCTATGAGATATTAACAACGATGACAATGTGGCAATTTGCATTATTTCCTTTCACAAGTATTGGTTCATACATTTACTACGTTTCATATTGGCTGAAATATTTTGAGTAAGTGCTAGTTGAATTCACTTTTACAATATTTTACAGTTAAGCATATATGACTTAACTTTTTTTTCTCTAATCTTCAATAATCTTACCAAGACTCTCTACTGTCACCTATTTGTTTATTAGTGAAAAAAAGGAGCCTTCAAATTCGGAGAAACTTTCAATTTTAAATTTGTATCGCAAATTCCAACTGCTTAACCAGGAATTCAACTCATGCTACTCAACTATACCTCTTCCTGCAGCGATAGGAACTGTTGTATTAACGACACTGTGCGGAACGATTGTTATACGTTTTCATGATGAACTCAATTCACTCACGGCCGCCTCCCTCGGCTTGTTCTTCCTCCTGTTTATCTTGACGGGCATCCATGTTTTCAAGTTCGCAGGAGCAGTTTGCCATTATTCCATTAGCCTAATTCAGCGGAGACGCATTCCAAGGAGCCTACCGTTGAAGATCTGGATCATGAAGTTTACCTACTTCCGACGCACAGCCACCATCTTTGCGTTCTTCTTCCTTATGACAAAGCTTGGTATTCGTTTCCTTATTGTCGTGCATTAGTCTGAGTTTAGTTTTTGTCGAACTACGAGAGCTAGCAAATTACAGATCATTCTTTCATTGTTCAAATTATTCATTGCACTTCCTGATATAAAATTGACCCATGCAATTCAATACATAGATCAGTGCCCTACACTGATTCAGGGGCAGCTAGTACATTCATATTTACATACATACACACATCCATACATCGATACACAGCAACAGCTCACAGCTCAATTTAAGGCATGATATGGAAACTTTCGCTCAGGTTCAGCAGAATGTTAAAAAGGAGCAGGAGAGTTTAAAAGATTTTCAGATTTTTTGTTCAAATCAAGATGTCTAGCTTGACACATTTGCGAATGCCTTGGTATAATCTTCTTCCATGCTCTCCCAGCAAACACACACAAACCACAAACAATCCAGCTATTTGCACAATTCTCCACGAAATTTCAAGTTCAATGTGCCTACTCGTAGTTTCAAATATCTCCAATTTCAATGAGTCACACTCACACTGCGTTTCTGATATTTTCTCGAGCTTTTACTGATACAGTCCAAATCTTGTTCTGAGAAGACCCGATACGATACGGTCAAACCTCAAAGCAGAGCGAAGTGCAAAAGAAGAAAATCCAATTTATTCTTGAAAGGGAACGAAGTAGTAGCAGTTGCAGTGTGCATTCAATACAGTATATGTACGCACATATAATTATAGAGTGCGTTGCAACAAAATATGTACCTCCTACTGCACCAACGCATAAAGCAGAGGAGAGACGGAATAGTACGGGAGTTGGAGGAAGCGAATGACGGAGCAAATAAAGGGTTAAAATCCGAGGTTTGGGACCTGGGGAAAATAACACCTGTCACCTAATAATCCTATTTGATGAGTGAGTAATGCAATTTGCTCTTCAGAGATTGAAAAAACTACAAATTGTATTTTTCAGCTCTGTCCTCGGTTCCAAAGGGGAGCCAAAGTTTTCCAACAAAGTTCTCAATCGGAGAGTCAAATTCAAGCTCAAGTAATTGAATCAAACAGACCAAAGTAGCTAGAAATGTACATCTAAGCTTCTCAGCCACCCAACGACTCGTTCCACTACTCCTCAAAGAAATATGCCGTGTAAAGTCCATTGTCGAGTAAAGAGAAAAAGTGGATTCTGAGGTACGACTCCTCCACAGTGAGAAGTAGCTGGGAAAAGAGAAAGGAAATTGAATATTCACTCCATTAGTCTTATTATGGAAGGAAGGCAGGGAGAAAGCGGTGCAAGTGAGTGAAGTGAAATGATAAACCAGCACAAGTCTCTTGCTCTGTTCACAAATGCCAATCAATACACTTTACATTGTAGACAGGGGATTGATGTTGTTGAAGGGCCACATTTATTATGATCCGCTTCTGCCCAACATCATGATATTATTAATGCTGGTTTGAATTTTATTTAAAACATAGCTGACCCATTTGTCAGTGATACTATCACTGATCTGTACCTGTGGTTTGAATTTGCCTAATTTGAACGTCTAATTAATAGGGCTACAATTGGAAATAATTGGTAGTCTTGTGCTGTGTGTCGTCATGCCTATTACACCTCATTCAGAGGCCCGTAATAATGTCAATTTTAAAATATTAATTTCAATAGCCCATTTAGCATTTCTCATTATTTTGCCATGACAGTCGATAGCCACTGGTATTTGTAACGGAGGTGAGTCTCTTCAACATTTTAAATCTTAGGAATCCAAAATTGGGAGTAATTTAATTGTGTAGGATAACGTTGCCAAGGCATTGGTCACCAGCAGTCGTATTGACAAAAGTTGTTGGTTGTCAGAACGCAGAATATAGATAAAAGACACACACTGCAGCTTGATTTTATGAAAGAGGATTGAAAATATGGTCCAAAGTTCTGACTGGACTGGGAAAATAAAAGATAGACACTGAAGGCTCGTGAAAAGTCATTTTTTCAGATCAGAAACCTACTTCACTCACCTAAGAATAAAAATGAAGGGAATTACAAAGGAGAAGTAGAAATAATTCTGCTTACGATGAGGAAGGCGGGCAAAACGTGAGTGATATAAAAGAATTGAGGGAATATCAACCGTTTCCATCAACTTCTCACCACCACTTCACCATTCAATTTTCCATCTCCCAAATTTCAAAGCCAACTTTTTACCCGAACCGAACCTTCAACGTTTTTTATGCTTTTTCAGTGTATGATTCGAACTTTCATACTCTTTTTTCACTTCAAAGATCTATCCGCAGTTTTCAATTTCTATAGAACAAGGAATTTTGAATAGGAGATGGGAGTAGCATATGCAGAGGGAAGAAGATTCTCATTTTCCACAGTAGATGCTGGAGTTCAACAACGGAAGTCAGGATCCGAAGAATAAATCGCATTCAAAGAAAAAAGAGTTTTTGGAATACAGTGTTCATCTCGGAGAGCATCCCGTTTCCGAGGAAGTCCATGAAGAAGGAGAGCAGCTAGCAAGCCACCCAGGAGGGTAGCGTCCGGGTATCACGAAAATTCGCTCGCGAAAGATTCGTCCCAATCAAATATATACTTGAAAACTATTTGATTTGCAGTTATTTGTGAATACTTTGCTTGAAGTTTAATATATATTTAATAGCAGGAAATTATGGTTATTTGATTCAGAGTCACCTGCCTCTACCTAACGACATAATCAACTACAAAATACATAAACCTGAAATAACCACGAAAAACTACCTTAAATAGCAAATATGTAGATGGCCAATAGTTCATATGCATGCATCATGTATTAGTTCCAGCTTTTTATGGTTCTTTAATTTACGCACAATTGATGAAAATTTCGGTTAATCTATCCCTATAAGATGTACACTAAAATCTGATTTCTAAAAAAATATTAAGTTTGATATGGGTGGTGATTCCGGGGTCGATGTACGAGGGCTGTCCCAGAATTTTTGCTGCCCGAGGATTTATGTTTGTTGAGACAATATCAATTGATGCCCCTCAAAAAAATTTGCAATTGTAAAGTACGTCAAAAAATTATATCATAAAACAAAAATTAAAAAAATTAAGCCTGAGGTACTAATGTAAGCTCCCATGAAGAAAGTGTCATATAAGCCCCTACTCGTAACCATAATTTCGTCCAGTTTTTACGGCCTTCGTTAGGTTAGGTTTTCAACAGATCTGAAGAACTTCTTAATAACTTTGGTTTAATTTAAGTCGAAAGTCGAAATGCTCCTGAAAAACGAGCAAAAGCAGCTTAAAATGGAGCTTATAGGAATTTCCGAGGGAATAAATTTTCATGGAAGCTCGTGGGAACGAACTTTTACTGGAGCAAAATTTCCTGGGCGAAATTTCCATGTGCGATTTTTTGTGGAACGTACGAACGTACTTCGAAGCATTATCAGAAATAGCGAGACCCGAAAAAGTAGAAATTGACAATGGATATGACACCCAACCATTTGTCATCAAATCAAAAGCAGAACGCAGGGAATCAAGAGAAAGGATGAAAGTGTAACACTTCCAAACTCCCAACAACTCCGGGCTTTCAACTCTTTCTACCCGCCATTCAGCCTCCCCATCTCTCTCTTCTCTGTGTGTGCAAGAAAGCAACTAAAAGTTCTTTATTGGATCTGACGGCCCAATTTGTCTTTCTATTAAACGTACGATTATTTATGTGGAGGGAATAAAGAATAAATGCAGTACAAATCTTTACAGTTCAGGAGCAGACGCTGAAAACCATGGTTTTCATTGTGTCGTTTTTATTACTTTTGGATGTCACTATTCTATTCGAAAACATTTGTAGAGCAAGGATGTGGTTATACAATTACTACGTTAGAGTAAAATTAGGATTAGGACTATAAATGAAAACAACGGGAACGTGGTTTAGATTTATTATCACAATTTATAAAAATCCCTATTTCTAAACTATTTACAGTTTCAGATACAGACCTTGCCAAATTGAAGGACTATCAATAACTATTTCCTCCTTTCGAGATTCGAGAGTCAACATATGCACAGACACAATCCATGTATGTATGTAGATCCAGCTATTTATATACAAGATTTACACAATGGAATTTCCAGATCCTTTTCCCTAATAGTAAACTAGATTAGGAGTAGTTTAAAATCCGACGACAACAGTTTGTCACCTTGACATTGAAAAAGGTTTATTTGAACTAAGGAAATGGTTCAAGTTTAACAAGTTCCCCAAGTGAGTCTGAACACATGGAGACTTTCTCCTGGAATTTCTGGCAAGAGCAGCTTGTCTTGTGGCAGACGGAGAAAAAAGAGCAGAAAAAGTCCAAAATTGTTTTGTGTGTAAGTGGTTTGTCTTACGGTTGAACAAGCATTTGGCAGTCATTCCAATGTTTTCCTTCTGATTGAGTGGGAGTTGTTGGGATCCAGACGGTTAACCTCTTGTTCCGCACTCACACAGGGAATCGGAATTCAGTGTCACTGAAACCGGGAGTTAGACAGACAGACGTAGAATCCAGTGACCAAGGTAGCAGAAAACATTCTCACGTCTTCCGTCCATAAAAGGCTTCTACACATACTGTGCCAACTGAGCATGAAGAGCTTGGAGCTCTGGCAACACATGTGTCCATTTAGGCCTGTCGTCTCCTTCCCATGTCCAGCATCTCATCATGGATGAGTACCTGCAATCCATCAAGTTCAATTTCTCTGACCATCTCAAATAATAATAGGAGAAGGAAGACGTAACCAAGGAGTGACATGCTACTTGGCATGGAAAACAGTGTTAGAACAAGGAGAGGCAGAAAGTTGACATACAACTCGTCAGGACAGTTGACGGGTTGACCGAGACGATATCCCTTCTTGAGAACGGTCACAACTTGCTCAAACTCAATCTCGGCGAAGGGTTGCTGGGCCAGAGTAGCCAGTTCCCACAGTAGGACTCCAAACGACCACTGAATTATACATCAATCCCACTGATTAGATCGACACAATTGAATTATCAACCAATCTACGCTTGTACTTGTTCTACGCAGACGAGATGCTAACTGCTCATCGTACTCAAACACGGGCTATCGCTGTTTCAAATCACGAAGTGTAGAAGCAGGATTGTAATTGATTTGAACCCCAGTGACGGATCGAAGTGCTCAATTGTCAGGAGGTGACCCCTCACACAGACTGACACGTCTTCTGCCGATGCTAATAAAAACCGCATTGTAAAAAAACGCAAATTTATATTCCGCATTTGAAAAATAGTTGATTAGAAACCGCAACCTAGAAACGCATTTTTAAAACCGCTAAATAAAATTCCGCATTTAAAAATTAGTTACATATAAGCCGCAACCTAAAAGCCGCATCATAAAAAATCGCAAACTAAACTCCGTTCCGAATCTTAAAAATACTAACTTTAGAAGCCGCAACCTATAAGCCGCATCATAGAAACCGTAATAAAAAGAAACAAGAACAACAACACAAACACCGAAGCAGTATAAACAGGTAAATATAAACCGCAAAATTAAATACAGCAACAATAAAAACTGCAAAATGAATCAAATATATTTGTTTTATGCGAAATATTATCGATCGACATCAAAGCGAAAACAAGATCAGGATGCGGATTGTTAGCCCTTGAAATTTCCCATCAATTATACAATATTTAGCATTTCGAATTTTGTTGTTGCGGTTTTTGCTGTCACGGTTTTAATTTTGCGGTTGTGCTACTTAGGGTTTTCTTTGACACATATTACGATACAGTTCTAAAGTCACGATTTTATGTTAGCGGCATTTAATGCTGCGCTTTTTACTGTTGCGGTATTTTCCTGGATTTGTAGTACCAAACCCAGTGTATGTAAAACACTCAATTCACACAACCCATTCTGGCTAAAGGTTATTCCAGAATGACTTTTTGGGCTTAGCAAGTAGGACTCCGTCCCCTCACCATAATAATCCTAAAAATTGAGCATGACGTTATGAAAGTTCATTAAAGGATGAAGCAGGGGATTCCTTGAGCCCTGCTGCTCCATGGCCTGTCAGATTAGTGCGTGAGGGTCGCTGGTAAAAGCCGGGTTCTGAGCAGAGGAGGTGACACTGACAATGCGATAAGACGGGAATAAGTGGATGAATTACCATATCGGCACTGGCGGAAGCTCGGTACTGGAGAATCACTTCGGGAGACATCCATTTGACGGGTCGACTCTCCGCTTCACCCATCCAGTGATAGTCATCGGGAAATAAGTCTCTCGACAATGCACTGTCGGAAAGTTTGACCGTCAGCTTATCGTCCACCCTGACAACCCAAAGAAAAAGAAAACGTAAAAAAGACTCATTGTTCACTTCATCCAAAGTATTATATCCCTACTTGGCTCTTGCTATTTCACGGGTACGTACGGAGCTTATGCGATTAGCAATAGACGAAGCCATAAGTACTCTTGTGGCGGAGAGAATTTTCAAGCGGATTAAAAATTTCACGCACCGCATGTAACTTTCTACATTGTCATGTCAAAAAGGAAACTAACCGCTTGACAACATCCATATTAAATTCTTATTCAAAACCGGTCATCTTGATAAAAGTTTAGCTATTTCGTTTTGGTTAGCCCAAAATATACGGTGAAGTGCAAAGGTGGCTTTTACTCAGTTCCTGGTTGTATTGAAACAGAAAACGGTTTTAAGGAGGTTTCGCTCAGAGGAAGCGAAAAAATTTCAAGTGGGTAGAAAAGTGTGCATGAGTGAAAATGAAATCTTAATATTATGCATGAGATAAGCTCGAGGGGCTTCATTCCCATTAACAAGATTTCTCTGAAAAACCCCAAAAGTGCCAAGAAAAAAGCCCTCAACGGAGTGAAACTTGAACTTCTTAAACTCATTTCAATCATAATGCAAATGCCTCTTGCAAGGAAGTATACATATATTACATAGCAGTAGCGTTCGCTC